>VOMN01117826.1:0-26497 GCA_014899125.1 Orchestia grillus | reverse complement strand
TTTTCGAAAGAACAGGTAATAGGCTGACGGCCTATAATTTGAGCATAATAGCTTTATTTTGAGACTAATTTGGGGTCTCTTGACCAATTAGGCAAAAAAATGTAGAGTGGAACATGGAGGGTGGGTTAAAGGGATGTGAGGGATCGCAACCCCTTTGCAACGAGGAAGCAATTAGGGGAATTAATCTATATATGTGCGGATAGAAAAAGTTGAGAGATTTCGTTTGGGAGTAATTTGAGCTCTCTAAGTAGACTACGTAAGAATTAAGAGATAAATGAAATAATTTCTTTTATTTAGGGATTTCTTGGTACTTTTTAGATGCTAATAAATGAATTATACTTTAAATAACGTAAATGAGCACTGAATATCGATGCTATCAAATCGTACTCATAGACGGTGGAAATATATTACGATTTCCGATCAATTTCCTGGTGGGACTTTTTCTACTTAGGGTGGCAATACTTCAACCTTGTATGAGCCATGCTTAGTTACAAAGCAAGTTGAGTTGTGGTGTAATGCCGGCGAAAATAAAGTTGTCAGAAAATTGAGTGAAAAAACATTTATAGCATTTTATATAAAGGCAGTATTCAAGAAAATTGTGCGTAAGATTTAACACTGTTATAATATGGAAGAATACGCCCGTGAACCATGGTGAGACTTGATTAAAATTTTATACTAACATAAGTTGAACGTAACGGGTATTGTGTTTTTGCTCTTATTTAACGCATGTGGACGTGTGACTTGAAGCCGACTGAATTTTGTTAAGTAATAGATTCAGAAGATTTGTTTCTTTATACGAGGCAATGTGATATAAATGCATGAAATGTGACCCAAATATTGATAGATTTTGTTAAGTTGTGATATATTGGTACAGGAAGAATTTGAAAATAGTTCAATATTGCTTGTACTATGTTTGGAAACTTTTCGAAAATAAGTTTCTGTTCCTCAGTAAAGTAATTACTATCCAATAACACTAAAATGGTGTAGAATGAACTGGACTTCTTTTGCAGTTGGCCACAGTAATGTAACCATTTACCACTTTTTCCTAAGTACTTGTACCTGATCATTATAAATTTAAGCCATAAACCTCCTTACAAATTGATATATTTGGGATAATTTTATAGCAAGGTTAATGCATTGCAATTGTGGTCCTATATTTATTTATGATAGAACCTTTGCTGACTTAACTTTTTTAAAACCTAATTTAATCTAATCTTGATCAACCTTTCTTCATGACAGTTGTGGAATGAAAAAATGCTAAGAATTATATCGAAGTTAGGCCAGAATTTCTGTATCGGTGGTCTTCAAGTATGTTAATCAACAATTGATAATTAATTGGTCAATGATAGGTACAGTAAGGCTAGGTTAGTTCAAGATGATTTATTTCATATTGCAGTATTAAAGTGAGATGGCAACGCACGAGTTGCCGTAACATCATCTATATCTTAAATATGAGGATGCCTCAAAAAATTCATAGGAAGAAGATTGTAGGAAAAAGCTATTTCAGTTATGATCTTTATTGTTGAACATATGCTCCATTAAGATCAATGCACTTCTCCAAATGTTGATGCCATCCTTGAAGTCTTTTTGTAGAACTGAGGGTCTAGTAATGTGAACAATGTCAGAGCAGCTCTGCTGACATTAGCCCATTTCATAGATTTTATTGTCTTTGAAAACATAAAGAAATTGGATGATGCCAATTCAGAGCTGTAAGGTAGATGTCTAATTATTTCCCATTAAAATTCACATTGTACTGCTCATGTTTGCAAGGCACTATGATGAGGTGCACATGGATATTGAAGTGGAAGCTTTCATGCAGCTTTTTAGGGAATTTTTCTGCAATTTTCTTAATCATTTTTCTCTGAACTCCTTCATAATCAGCTGATATTGTTTTCTTGTTCTAAAGAAAGTCAGCTAGCAAAAAATTTTCTGCATCTCAAAAGACAGTGGCCATGATTTTTCCTATTGAACATTCAAATTTTGCTTTGACTGGTCCACTTCTGCCATGGGGTAGCCACTGCTTTGAGTTTTATTCTCTGGATTATACTGGTAGTCATGTTTTATTCCCTGTTACAAGTCTTAGCAGAAAAGCTTCAGAGTCCTCATTGCTCTTGTACAAAATTTATATATGATCTGCCCTCAGTTGCTGCTGATCTGGATGCAACAGCCTAGTGACCCATCTAGCTAAAAGCTGGCTTAGCTCCAAACTCTCCACAAGAATTGTGTGTGCAGAATCTACTGAGTTGTATAGTTTATCTGTTACTGATTCAGTAGTTATTTGTCTGTGTTAATGAAACAATTATGAGTTTTATATTTTCCACAACATTTTTGAAGCCCCTTTATTTGTATTCAGAGTCATGTTGTATTCAGGTTTCATGTTCAGAGTCATAACAAGCAAATAAAAGTACTCTAGAAAAGTCACATGCAATACAGGTTTGTGATGGGGTGGTTTTAATGTAAAAATTAACCCTGAAATATTTAAACATTACATATAGAATGGCAAATCCTAATTTCAATGTAACCTAAATAATATATGCTAATTACTATTCTAGAAGGCCAAAACTGCCAAAAGTTTGTGCTGAAATCCAAAGGTAGAATTTCAGCAACACTAGCTACAATCTTCCATGTATTTTAAATTTATGTAGTTGCCCAGGAGTTGTTCCAATTTGATGCTCTATTTTCCTATTGAAGGGAATTGTTTCAAATTTCACACTTGCATAACTACATGAAATGAACAATTTTATTCATGATAAATTTTTTGATTTAAAAGAAAATATATAAAAATACATATTTTTTACCATTTTCAAAACATTGGTATTAACATACAATTTTTACACTGGAACAATGGGGATGCTCTTATTTTATTTGTTTCATTGCAAAAACATATCATTTGTTTGAAGTAATGAATTCTTTATGGGTTTAATGTTGTAAAATTTTATAAAATTTCAAGTTCATTTTTTGTATAAAACTTTCCAATTATTGAGAATGTAATAACATATTTCTATTTACATTACAATTTCCGGTCCAATGAGATAGGTTTTATTATTGTATGACACAAACTGTTGAGTTTTTAGGACATTAGAAGGATTTTTGCTTCATTGTATGGCCTTCAAACGTGGCGGCATCTTGATCTGTAATCTTCAATGCTTGGGCCTGCCTTCCACGTCCAGAACTGATGAAAATGTGTGAAAAACTAATGTGCTTGTATATTAAGATGAGAGTGCTATTGATGCCTTCAAAAGCATAAAGAAATTAATTGTATCGGAGTGCTTAAGAAAATATGGAAACAGTTTTTTATTATTTGACTAAGAATTACCTCAAGAAGTCAAATATTAATTGCAATGGTACCCATCAACTGCTGGTCAGCTTTCAGTGCACCTGTGAATATTCAAGTGTAACTTAGTATTGAAGGGGTGGGTATTGGGATTAGATTAGGGAACTGAAGATCATGTATCTTCAAAGAAATTGTAAATTCATAAATTTTCCTACAAGAATGATGCCATGTTTTGCAATAGATGCATCACAACACTAAGAATAAGCACTATACCAAATGTGTCAATTGGAAAGGTGGAAAATATTTTTATTCAGATAATTCTAAATATTCAAAAACATGCATGATTTCAAAGAGTAACACACGTGGGGAAAAAAGTTCAAGCAGAACCCTCTCCCACAACTGCCAGCAGGTGACTGAGCTCCCTATACACACTTGTCAATGATTGCAAGCAAACAGGACTGCAAACTAAGCTATAAAATGCACAGGTTGCCACAAATCTGAAGAGGTTGAAACTCCAACCTCATGGACTCGCCAGTTGCCTCACTTCATTAACCCCACATTGACTGCAGCCACTCCAAATTTATAACATGATTCAGGAGACATACATGAATGTTAAGCTCTTAGAAAACCCATTTAGATTATTATTTCTCAAAATCCTATCATCTCCTTAAGAATTTCTTACAAGATGAACTATATTATAATATTCCCGATAGAAGTCCTATTTATTATATAGTCTTCATTTTAGGTCTTGTGTTTAGAAGTTTCTGAGAGACAATAACCTATTTTTGAAAGTCAAAAGCATAGAAAGTTATTTGGAAAGATTTTTGTATGATTAGTTACATGTTTTATTTTAAATAGAAGTTTGGGCCACTTTTTTACAAGTTGTGTCTATCATTGTGTAGGTTATGTTGTATCTGGTTATTGTCTTTTGAACTACACAAAGGTAATATCTTGATGATTTTTCCAAGTTTTTCTTCAATTGCTTTTCACTATTCAAGATTTTTGGGTCATATTTATAGTCATTTGGTAGGTTTTTGTAAGAGTTTAAAATAGTACATGAAAAAGTTTAGCTACTAACTATAGTATGTAATAAAGAAAAAAATAACATCCAAACTAGCCCCAGCTTTTGGATCAGCTTGGACACTAAAAAAAACTTTGAAAACCTGATGCGAAACTATATTCTGATATGGGCAATTTTTGGTACCTATTAGGTGATCATAGCCATGTATAAAATGTATAGCTTCAAAATTTCGTATAATTGTCAATATTTGAAACATACAATGTTGAAATTTGTTTTTCTGTTAAATGGAAGTGCTTTAGATACAATTGATATGTTGTTCACTGCTAATAAAAAGAGCATATGAGTATTAATCATATTCAATTTTGGTGATATCTAGATTCACATGTGATAACATCTAGATTCAAACATGGTGGCATCTTGATTTGAAACATTCAATACACAGGCTTACCTTCCATATCCAGAACTGATGAAAATGTAGGAAAAATTCATGTGCTTGTGTATGAAGATAGGAGTGCTATTGATGAACTGGCTAAACTATCTTATCTTTTGTGGGTCTCATCACTGGAGATTTTCAAATGAGAAGTATCACTGCAAAATTTGTTGTATGCACATTAGCTTTTGATTGAAAAGTGGGGCTTGTGTTGCAAAAAGTACCTGGAACAATAATAAACATGTTAGTTGTTTGAGTAGACAAAAATATTTAGTCAACTTATTTTATTAAGAGCCCAATTCACATCACCACGATGTCCCGAATTTAGGTGGTTTTTGGTAATGGCTGCCATTTTTATGAGAAGTGATTAATTACAGATAATAAGATTCCGTAGCCAACTTTTCTACACAATATCAACAATCTGTGATCTTTGTCCTTTTAGATTTTTCATTTCATATCTTAGCAGGATCATCTTTGAAAAATTTTAATTTCTGGAATTTTTTGTTTCAATCAATTTATTTGAATGATTATTAAGCCAAATGTATGATGAGAATGATTTACTTTATTGTCCTAATTTTAGATTTGAGAATTTTTATATACTCTGAGCACTACTGTCCTCAGTACAGGAGATCCTGAGGTCCTTGGATTAGAAACGAGTTCCATTATTACGTCCGTTTGTAAGTTTGTTTTGTATATTAGTTAAAACAAGCCTATTTTATGCAGGTATGTACGTAAATCTGATTATAAGTAACACACGTCAAATCAGCATACAGAAATATAATATAAGTAATATTTGAGTGTCAGCACTTCTTCTTCTGTGGTTTGCTTGCATTTGTAGAAGGGGAAGATATGCCTACCATAACTGTTACTGCATAACATAGTAAAATATTGTATGTACATACAGCAGTACTATGAACCCTCAAAAGTGTCTCAACTGGGAACCAGAGACAGACTTATTCAGAAAAGCCTGAAGTAAAGGAAGTTAGAAAGTCAAGGTTGATTGGAGGCACAAGGTATTGTAATGCTGTGGCATAGGATCTCGTGATGGAGGCATTTCAGTTTTATTGATAATAGGATCAAAGGAAGGTTGACAAGCTTTTTTTGTCTCTTTGTGAATCTCCTTGTGACATCTAAGAAAATATGTCACAGATCTGTACTTTGCCAGTTAGGGTCTTGGCCTTCTATTAATGACATTGCTTCTTCAGTCATTCAAAGAGCTTCTGCCAATGTCTTGGATGTAAACTCTTGGGTTCTGACTCTTTTTCTGCTTCCACTTCTTGTATCATCTGCTTCTCCAGTTCAATGAGGTCCTCAGCACTCGGCTCCTCACCATGAGATTTGAGCAGCTGTGTCACATCATCCATCTCTAATTCAAGTTGCTGTTGGTTACCAAGAGCCTCCAATTTCTCAGTCACTTCTTCAATTGAATTCTCAAAACTGGGGAAATCAATCACAAATTGAGGGAATAGCTTTCTCCTCACACCTTTAATATTAGAAGTCATACCTTCTTTCTATGTATCAGTGAGGTTCTTGACAGCTTCATGGATGTATGACTGCCACCATTCCTTCAATGTGTTACCATTTGGTCCTTTAGTTGCTTTGATTGTCTTGAAAAATGTCTTGAGTAAATATGTATTACGCTTTGAAACAGGCAAATCGCACCTTGGTTCATTGAATAGAGGAAGGATATGGTATTTGGTGGAAGTACACAATTTTGAGGATAAAAGTTATCTAAAAATGCAGGATGACCAGGTGCATTGTCAAGAACTGACAAAATCTTAAGAGGAATGTTCTTTGCAGCACAGTATTTCTCAACCTCAGGTACAAAATAATTGGTAAACCGATCTCCAAAGATAGCCAATGTTACGCAAGCCTTTGTGTTGGACTTCCAGATGCCTGTAAATGAGCCCTTTCTAATGCCCTTGAAAGCCCTTGGGTTCTCAGCTTGGTAAACAAGCAAAGGTTTAAGTTTACAGTCTTGCATGATTTCCTCCAAGCCAAAGTGTCATTCTCTCCTTAGCCACTTTGTCCTGGTGGGATTTCTCTTCCTTAAAGATGTAAGAATGATCCAATGTCTGCTGCCTAAGTAAGTCCGTCTCATCCATGTTGAATACTTGTTTAGCACTGTAACCTCCTCTCTAATTATTTCAGCCAATGTGTCAGGAAAGTCAGTCGCAGCAGCATGATCCTTGCAAGACAAAAAACTAAAACCAGTAATGACAGGCATCAAAGTATTCACTTTTGTATTTGGGACCGTTTTGTGCCTTTAACTTATCATGAAGACTCAGCCTTTTCTTGAATCAGCATCAGTCTGATGGGCATACAACACTGATTTTAGTCATCCAATCAAAGCACTAATGATCATTCCATCTCTATAATGAGGTCACTTTGTTAAGTAATTACTGTGGCCTTAAAATAGGTGCCAAGCCTTTCACATGTTCAAGAATGCACGCTTTGTTTTCCACAATGGTCCCTACAGTTGAACAGCTTGAAGACGGTGCTTTCCCAATGATTGATGGCATCTCTCCCCTTTCAGGATGCTTTGTTAGCTCTAATTTCACTTCCATCATGATAGCCTTGGTCTTTTTCAATTCAGCACTTGCACCACATCTGCTGCAAGTTTGTGAGGCATGATGAGTCCAAAATAGTTGAAAATGCACAGAACATAATGTGCAAAACGTTTTAATCCAATATGACATTAAACTAGTCATTTTCTCTCCTTCCTAGTTCATCCACCCTGCCCCTCAGAGGTCATAAGATAAGCCATACACAATGAGATTAGGTTAGTAAGGTTAGTCTATCCTATGCTATGGGCACTAGTGCCCCATGAGGGCACTGTTAGGCTACCTCAGGTATAAATGGCTTTTGCTACATTATCTTTTGTGCCCACTTTACTTCTTTCTGTTTTTATGCTTTTTTTGCTGATTATCCTTCCTTCTTAATTTGCTGTTTCTATGTACAGGGAATCTTGTGTGAGAACACACCGTGCACATTGATCCCCCATTCTCCAATGTCCAAACTAAGTGGTCTTTGCTCTTGCTGTGCAAGATAGTTAGTGAAGCACTGCTAACCTTCTTACTACTTATCATTCACCCTGTAACACCTTATTGCACAGTGCACGCCGATCTAATTGTTTCATCACTTCGTATTTAGAAACCACTGTATGTATCTCAGATATGTATATTGAGAGGGTTTATAGAGCCCTGATCGTAACGGTAAGCGCTCATGTCTAAATATTGTACATCGAGGATTTCTTGTATGTAGTGGGGGTCACTGTCTCAAGTTGTTCAGGGTGTCCCTAGTACCCCCTCAGATTCTAACTAATGTAGCCAGAAGAAAGTGGAAAAATTGGAAAGACGCATTCAATAGTGTGAGACCGGTTGTACAATTTGAACTAATTTTTAACTATTATTCCTCGCAAACTTTTTGAAAGGTTTCCATCTCTTGGAAAAGTTACACAATTAATATGATACTCTGTGCAGTCGGCTGTAGTGAGGGAAATATTAATCCAATATTTGAACAGCGTTGATGAAAGGGAGCTCATTTAATATGGTGTTGGACGACATCATCATGTATTTAAGTAATGGCTTTAATATTTGCTTCAACTCCTGTTTTAATCATGCTTTCTTTGGTTTAGGAGTAAATTTTATCTTTTTGCTAAATATAATTTATCAATTTTAATCATTAACCCTAATATATCTCTTCAGAGGGTATTGTATAGGCAATAAGGATAGGTTAATTAGATTCGTCTATCATATGCTATGGGGACTGACTTACTCTAGACTCCTAGAGACACCATTTGGTTACCTCAGCTATAGGAAGCCTTTGTGACTTCTATCTTTCATGTCCACTTTACATCTTTAAATTTTTACGCATATACCTTCCTTCCTTCCTCCTCATTCTTAAAATACTTACTTCTTTCTTAAAACTTACACATCAAATGGTATTTTGATATTTTTAGCTCAACTGATATTTAGCTATGTTTAAATTGCTAAACTATTTTAAACAATGTGACTAACTTTCATAGGAGCAAAGGTGCTAGCTTACTATTTCTATGCACAGGGCAATCCTGTGTAGGCACACACCTTGTGCATAGATTAATTACTAATTATCTAAGATCCAAACTAAATGGCCCCTTCTCTTTGCTCTTTTTAGACCATATTTCATGTGGAAATGGAGCTTTAAGCTAACAAATATGCTAATGTAGTCTAAATCTATTACAGAAATCTTTGTTTATTGTTGCAACGTGTTGTGTTCAGGGACCACCCATGATAGGTGTAAATGCAGCATCATGTATTTCAACTTGAAAAATCCTTTTTGTGCTGCTGACAACCATCCCCCCATTAGTTTGTGAATAACAGCGAAGGCAATTAACTGTGAGAGTGACAGGTATGTTCACCCCTGAATAACAGCACACAAGCATGAATCTATATCAGCATGATTAGTGATGACTTGCTGTTGCTATACTCGAAATGGTTGGTTAATTTTATCAAGCACTCCAAAATTGTTGGAGCCCTGAAACTGCTGTGACTAAACCCTGCCTCACTTGTGTTCTGCACAGAAATGTCAACCCTTGAACAGTGTAAGCATTTTGTCAGCTCCTAGAGAACTGCATCTTGCTGAAAGTCACCAGGGGTAATAAAAGTGTATGATCATTCAAGTCTCCCTTAATTTTCTTTTTAATGTGTTCTCTATTTACTTTTTAACAATGTACCTTTATTTTTTACTATATGGTCTATAAATTTTAGGAAAAAATTCAGATATTCAGAGTGAATTTAAAGAAATACTGCTCATCTGAAAGTAATTATGTAGTACATCCATTATTTTTTCAAAGTCTAGTTAAAAATTCTAATTACATCAAGATCAATTATTTTAGTTGTACATTTTTCTATATGCTAAATTTGAAAACTTGTTAATGAAAGTCAAGTACTGTGATAATTTCTTGCTTTTCAGTCCATGGCGAATTGTTGATGACTGTGGTGGAGCATTCACCATGGGCGTCATTGGTGGTGGTGGCTTCCAAGCTATCAAGGGCTTCAGGAATGCCCCCAGTGTGAGTACTTCTTTGTGAGAATTTCATTTTCTTAGTTCATTTTTGTTGCATTACCACTGAATTTTGAAGAATAAGATTTCTTACCTTTGTAGTTTGTTTTGGCCAAAATGAAAATTTAAAGTTGTTTGCCTACTCTCATTGTAATGATATTTTTATGCTCAAAATTGTATAACTTCTTTTTTTATGTGAATGAGGGTAGTCCTGTTAGTAAAAGTATATCACTTAGAGAAAGTGAGGCTTTCAATATCTTCATTTTTTGGTCTTCCTATCGTCGAGAATGAACTAAAGTACTACTGTGTTTGCCCTGGGATTTGTAGAGAGTTTTTTTTGCCAAGCAATATGGAATTTCTGCACCAGAATGCACTTTTGCCTAGTGCTGGTCACTTATCTTGCAAGTTATGTTGCTTAGGAGACTTCAGGGTTGCATTACTTCTAGCCTATAAATGTTATTCCTTAATACACATACAATTCTCATTCTCCAGTCAATGGATATTTCTGGATAGTGTGATCTGAGAGAATACCATAGTTTCTTACTCATTATTTTCAGCTATTTTATAGCTTTGAGCTGCAAATCTCTGATGGTGGCAAGCTATAGAGTACCATTGAGCTGTAACTTTATTTGCATTTTGCTGTATTACACCATTGAAATGTAATTTTCAGATCGCTTCAAGCCTATGTTACACAATTGTGCTACAACTTCCATATGCTCCCTACCTGCAGATGATTTGGGCTTCATAGTGCAGTATCAAATGGCATGAAAATTGTTACATAGTTTTATAGTCAGATTTCTCAATTGGTAAGTATTCGTTGCACAGTGGTATTTGTTATTCAATGTGTTTTCAATTCTTTTGGGAATTCGAGGTTTCTTATTCAATGAAACAAAGTAAAATGCTCAAGTATCAGAGGGAGAAATATAGTACAGTGATACCTGCTTAACCTCAGTGTTACACATTTCAAATTTTCTAGCAGTTATTAAAGCACTGCAGTGAAGCAGTTCAGAACTTGAATGTGTGATTGTGTGTTACACGGTGAATGTGTTGAGAATGTGAGTTGGAATAATTTGTATGTTGGAATTTTTTACCCAGAAAATGGTGACTGTGTGTTAAGAATAACTGTTATTAGTCGAGTGCAGGCATCTAATGCTAATCATTACTCACTCAATAATGGCTATGAAGGAAATACTGAGTAAAAGAGAAAGACAGGAACTTTTGGGCAACCCAATAAAATATTTAAAAATCTTTAAATTGACAGCCTTTGAACCACTACAACTTGCATTTTAAGAGACAGTAATCTAAACTATCAATGTTTGAAAATTATGTCCTGTAAATGACGTCCTCCGCTGCGTATACATTCTTCCAATCTGCCCTGGAAGTTCCTCGTTGATATTTGCAACATCTCAGCTGCGAAACCACGAATTTCGTGTTGAATTCTTCATTTCAGTTCATCCAGTGTTCTTGGCCGAGGAGTGTAGACGAGACTTATGGTAGCCCTACAAGAAAAAATGAATTAAAACAAGGGATTCAAGACGGAATTCGTAGTATTCCAGCTGAGATGTTGCTGCAATCAACGAATAGCTTCCAGAGCAGATTGGAAAAATGCATGTGTAGAAAATTACGCTGTGCTTAGGACGTAATTTTCAAGCACTGGTAATTTGGATTACTGTCTCTTAAAAGACAAGTAGTAGTTCAAATGTTGCCCACAAAATATTTTGTCAGATGATTTTTTAGTGGGTTTTCCAAAAGTTCCTTTTTCTGTCATCCTGCACTTAGAAGTGCTATTATGCCGCGTTCTTAGGAGGTGATTAAACATATTAGTGTTTTATATATGTAGAAATATGGTTTGTTTATAATACAGTATAGAATTAGTTTTACCTGTAATATCTTTTAATGAACAAATATTAAGATACCACAATTTTAATATCACACTGAAGTATGAAGAGCAAGTTTATTTATTTTCAGATTGTTCATTTTTCTTCTATGAACTTTCACTTGTTTTGCTTATATCATTGTTGGAGTTTTATGCAATATTGTAAACAGAAGTTATATGTTTGTGAGCTGAGCTTGTCTGCAGTTCGTTTATTACCTAATGTATGGCTCTGCTAGTCAGGTTTGTAAAAGCTACTCGGTAACAGAAGAAAAGTTTTGAAATAAAAAATGCATTGAATTAGTTCCGTAGTTCACCAGTGTGCCGCTCGAGTTGTAGAATGTTCTGTTCTGTCAATTCCAGTTGGGATGTGTTCATTCATTGTAAATAATTCAAGCCCCATGACACTCAACTTCTTTCTTTCAACGTTTTGATGAGTTCTTATATATAACTTTCAATATGCAGACTTGGTCATCTCCATTTTCATTTGGTAATCATTTTTTGTTTACTTACATTTTTTCATTTCGCCATTAAATCATTGGAATACTTGGCCCTTGCACCATAACCTTGATCGTCTCATATCATTACTGAATCCATGATCTCGGTCAGGGAGCTTGTGTGCACTAATGTCCAACCATGTGCTCCACAATTGCGCAGTTGTACAGTACATTCTTCTGTTCGTGCTGATGAACTATTTTCCATTGACCCTAGTTCTTTGTTGATGAGAATTTTATGATGTTTATTTTCGTGTTGGGGTGTGCTGCAGGGCTACAGACGGCGCTTCACAGGTAGTATGCAGGCGGTGCGGCAACGAGCACCCATCATAGGGGGTCAGTTCGCCGTCTGGGGAGGCCTGTTCTCTACCATCGACTGCTCTCTCGTCTACCTCAGACAGAAGGAAGATCCTTGGAACTCCATCATGTCTGGAGCTGCAACTGGAGGCATCCTCGCAGCCAGATGTAGGTTTCCTGGTTTAGTTCAGTAGAAGTGGTTCACAAAGGGCATTCTCTCGATTCCTCTCTGTTGAAAGCATGTGACATGACCCGTTTTTTCTTTCATTCAAAGGTAAACTGAAACCAAACTAATAATTAACACTATGAGAGTAAAAATATACTGAACAATAGTAACAAATTATGATAGGGATAAATAAACTACAGAAAAATTGAAGTAGTACTTGATTGTAGTCAGTGGGATTTTTTGATTAATCTGCTTCATAAATCTGACTTAACCATTATGCCTATCAAAGTAAAGTTTAATTCCTTTCCTTAGTGTTAAAGACTTCACTTTGTGCAGTTTTTCAAATTTTCAAACAAGGATTAATTGGAGTGAGAGATTTCTTCATTGCAGTTGAGCTACTGCAGTCGTTTATTCATACTTCATTTGCATATTTACATGACAATTTTTTATGTCCATAACTTCTTAATGGCACCAAGTATGAAGTCGTTTACTCTAGTTTGAGATCAGCTCAATGTGAACTGATTTTATACGTCCATTCATTGTAATGAGGCGAAATTTTATGTATCAGTAACTCAATATTTGGTATTCTCTCTTTAGATCCTCTTGAAATGTTGACCAAGGAGGCCCAGCGTGTCTCGGGATAGAGTACACTGTAGTTTAGAGTACATGTTTTGGTAAGGTAAGAACCAGCGCTTACTTAAGATGGAAGCGAAGGAGAGCACCGTAATTCATGAATGGTCTAATTTGTGAGAATGTTTGGGACCATAAATGGTAAGTAATTCATGAATATGTGTCGTACATCACTTATCCCTGAAAATCTTGAATCGTACCAGATTCCTCATTGACATCTAAATAATATAGGCAGTTCATGAGTAGAAGTATTCTACCTTAGTCTAATCAGAAGCGAGGGAACGAAGTCCTGAGTATACATAAGTGTAAAATGAGCTCAGTGCTTTTAAAGAATCGAGAGCGATTAACACTAAAACATACAGTAGTAGTAACAATTTTCTAGCGCTTATTAAGTGTCTTGGACTACGTCGTGCCGACTAAAACGTGGATACAAATTTCAAGGTAGCTAGGAGTGGGCAATGTGCATGTGGTACCATTTTCACCTAAGAGTGATGTTTTCAGTGCTGCCGCTTGCTGGTCTCGGCAAGTATGTGGAACGAAAGAGATGACAGCCTCTCGTGATGGGTAAACAAGTGAAAGTTACCTCGTCTTGAGGCATGCATTCGCCAGATGGTGTTCTCTGGCCCAAAAAGAAAGGCCAAGACCGTTTGCTTCTTGACGAAGGGTGCCATAACTTCAACCACGTATTTTTATTGAGGAATAGTGCAGTGCTGCCTCATTATGTTTCTTCCCGTTTCTAAAATAATAAACTGTCTCAATTAAAATTTGGTGTGAGATTCAGAACGATTATTGTCTATCTAGACACATAAGTAAATTAAAGAGTACAGACTGTTTCCAAGGACATTTCATTTACGAAAATTATAAATCACCCTATGCACACGTATTAACACATATAGATATGATAAAACGAGTATTGTTTTTTCACATTGATATCTTATTTCAACCAACCGCAGCATTGCACGATTCTTTTTCTTACATTCACTGGTGATAGCGTTGTGTGGTGTAAAACATATGAAGGAGGATAATCATCGGATGATGTGTGGAAAATGATTCTGGAGCATAACATAAAAGCCCTAAGATATCGGATGATTGCTATAGATCTTACTTCCTTGTAAGCGGTGTTGAGTATTTATTTATAAATGGAAAAGTTGCCAAACTAATTCATACATCCTCCGAAATAACCGTCCACGCTGATAGGACGCGATTGTTGAACGATCTACAGCTCGAAATGTCGAGTAGAAATGTTTCGAATTGTCACAAAATTAAAAGTAAAACAAAAAACGCTGCAATTAAACTGAGTTAACAGTTAACCTGAGTTGGTTAACAGTTGACCTGAGTTGGTTAACAGTTGACCCGAGTTGGTTAACAGTTGACCCGAGTTGGTTAACAGTTGACCCGAGTTGGTTAACAGTTGACCCGAGTTGGTTAACAGTTGACCCGAGTTGGTCAACAGTTGACCCGAGTTACCACGAAAGATCATCATGCTGTACAGGCCTAACTTGCAGGTCACCTTGAAAGACACGATTATTGAAATAGCGCATGTTGGATCGTAACAAATTTGCTAGAATATATTAAAATGCGTTTGAGAGGAAACATATAAAGCAAAGTTTAATTTTACCAGAAGATACATGCGTATCCGTGTATGAAGGTGAACAGAAACTGGACACCAGCCAGAAAACACGCTACCCACAGTTCAATGTGGTGATGGGAGTGGGGTGGGTTTCGTCTAATGGGGTCAGAGAAATGATAACTAAGGAAAGAAAGAATGAATGCACCAAAATATTGACTCTTTATCAAACACTTTTGAAGAGTGTGAAATCAAACAGGTCCCCTACTACATATTTCAACACGACAGCGATCCATAAGATAGATGCTATAAATAATACAAGAATTGTTCAAGTATAAGAACTTTCATATTTTGGATCGACCTAGTCTGTTGTCAGACCTCAAACCATGCGAAAATTTATAGAAGTAGTTGATGTTGCGAGTGCATCAAGCCATCTGAGAAATATCTTTGTACTGCAGTAGGTTTGTGTTGAAGAAAGCATTAAAATTCCAACAAGTCAATAGCGAAGCTCGTTGAAAACTACTTTGAGACTCGAGTTGCTTTCCAAAATACAGGCTATGCTGCTAAAAAAGTTCTGTAATTACTGTAGCATTGGGGATTTAATTCTATTATTAATAAAGTGCGTTTGGGAACGGAGTGTTCTGTACCTTTTTGTTTATATATAGATTAAGATTTGTTAGTCTATCAAATTCTATTCTAAGCTTACGTTAATTATTTGAAAACCCAAAAATATGATGTACCACCAAGTGCTTGTGCTGCCCACTATGAGGTTGAGTCTCTTAGAACTAGACTGTGGTAAGAGTGTTTCATAGAGAAGACAAGAGTTAGAGATAAAAACTTATCGTTCCAGGCGTATAAATCTGTTTAGGATTGTACTTTGAACTTGCATTCTGATTTCATTTGTTTGAACTGTTGACTTCCAATTAGGCTTTGGTTTGGAGGGTGATATGAAAGAGTAGTTTAATTTAGTGTCCTTGAAGATGTTATTCTAGCGTATTTCGTCGTTTCTGAAAATTCTTATCTCTGTGAAGTGTGAGGTTAGAGCTTCAAGAGGGCGGCAAAAGTGCGAGATCTACATTTATTCTGAGGTAGTACATTATATTCAACTAAGTTTTGATGCCTTGTACTATGAAGTACCTGTAGATATTTTTTCATGTCCGTTGGTTGGGGAGCGCCACTGCCGGTAAGCTTGCTCTTTAAGATAAAAACCACTGCTTACACTATTCTATTTACATGTAGACGTATAAATGGAATAGAAATTGTCATCAACGAAATTTGATTCGTGACAAACGTATACTAGTTTGGTCACAAACGAATTTTAGTTTGTCACATACGAAGTTTAGTTTGTCACAAATGAATTCTTATTTGTCACAATCGAATCCTTATTTGTCACAATCGAATCCTTGTTTGTCACAAACGAACTCTACTGTATGTCACAAACGAGTTCTAAATTGTCTTGGAACGAATATAGATCTGTCGTAGACTAAAGCAGTGTAATTCTTTTAATTTTTTTTAGGGACACGTCCATTTTATGCCAAGCAAATTTGCAGGCCTTCAAATTCTGTCAAATGTACTCATATTCCGAAGTATGATGAAGTTGCCAATCTTAATTGAGCGTTTCTCGCGTTTTAATATATGTATATACAGGGTGTCCGTAAGTCTTCTCCGTATTCAGAGAAAAACTAATTGTCCCTGGCCGGTAATACGACTATACAGGGCGAGTCAAAGAAAAGTGTTTTCCAATCCTTATTAGTCAGTAAGTATTGATCGTGAAGACACCGGCTTAGTTTCACTTGAATAATAAATAATACCTACTATAACCAGTTAAAAGATGTGTTTGTTCACAGCAGTTGTTTAGTCATAGGTACAAAACAAGGATTGATTTTTTCCTTATTGTTCAGTGGGCGGCCCACGCATCTGCACTAAGTTTATTTGCTAAAATACCAACCACTGAACATTCAAAAGTGGAGAAAAACAAGTATTACTGATTTTTGGAGGAATTGTTTATTAGTAATATTATTAAAATATTCTTTTTCAACGCTGGTTATGTTTCTAATCCAATCTGTGGCCACCGTTCTTGTAAAGATAATTTTGACACCTGACTCGGATTGCTCGCTTTGATTTCTAATCATTTCTGGGTTATTTTTAGATACGTTAATATTCCGGGTGTTACATTCACGTAAATCGTGCAAGTCAATTAAAGGTTTTTCGTATATAATTTTTTACCAAAAAAAAATCGCACAGAGTCAGGTCTGGACTGCACTGGGGCCACCCTATCCCATGCCCAGCTCTAATGACACGATTCCCAAAACCTTCGCTCAAGTGGTTCCATTAACAAATTGTTCTGTTGGATGGAGCTCCGTCTAGCATCCATCATACTGTCGCGAACTGAAAGTTAGAACATATGTATAATTAAAATTAAAAATATTTTGATTTAAATTGAACAAAAAGGGGTTTCTCAAACAGTGGGCAAAAAAAATCAGTTTCTTTTTGTGCAGCTGTACTTGAATTCTTCCCATTAAGAATCTTTTTGAAGTTTCAAAACTTGATAAAAAATGCTTAAAATGAGATTGATCTGAGGTTTTTACCATGAATACTTGCTGAGTTATAGGTATTTGAAGATCACACTTTTTTGTGACTCACCCTGTATTTGAAATTTTATATGTTCATATAAGACTTATTTGTCATCAATGGTTATAATGCTAAAATAGGTGCATTGCCAACGACTATTCAAAAACGGACTTTATGAACACCTTGTGCTTGTATAAACTATACAGATGGTAACTTAGGTACAGTTAATTTTATTTTTGTGTGAGAACTTTGTTGTACATCAGCCGTCGTTTGTTGCACAATATTTGTCTTTCGTGACATCGATGAAATACTACGTTATAGCAGTATTTCATCAAGCAGAACGCAGCTTTAAACGTACAAGAGTGTGAGAGCATCAAAATTTCCCCCGTTTCTTTAAATTTACTAAGCTTTGACTCAGATGCAAGACTGATTCCTTCAATGTTTTTTTCGCATCAATCCATTCAAGTGTATCTGCACAAATTCAAGTCTTTCAACCTAGTTCGACCAATGAATTCGTAGTAGTACAACAAAATATGCCAACTTACGCTTGTTCCCCCATTGCAGCTGGAGTGGGTGCGATGGTCGGGTCAGCTGTGCTGGGAGGTGTGTTGCTGGCCATGATTGAAGGCGTGAGCATCATGATCACTCGCTTCACCTCGGAGCAGTTCAAGCCCGTCGGACCTGGAGAGATGCATGATCCGGGGGTGCTGGGGCCCCCTCCTTCTTTGGGGGGCATAGGAGGCGAGCAGAACAGCTATCAATAGAAAATGTGTCCTTGCTTTATTGAGCCTTGAGGTTTGTTGCATCTATTGTTTAATAGTTGTACAGTTTACTCAAATTTTAGAGGACCGACGGATGGATATCACGAACTCTGCCTGTGAGTGAACAGTTGATGGCTGTTGTACTTTAGTTACTTTGGTAAGCTTTTCCATGGCGTTAACTTTTCGAAATTTCGTTCAGTAAATTCAGCACCAGTGGGACGCTCATCAGTATATACGGGTTACTCAAGTTACATAATTCAAACATCTCCAGTAACTGTCGAGTTGTCTCGCTCGTGGAGCCCTCACCAAGCAGCCGCGGNAATGGCCAGTCGTGCGATTTGTATGTAAAATTTATGAGCCAAGTTATATTTCTTCATTTGAAAACAAAACTTTTCAGAAATGCTAATAATTCTCTCTGGTTTTTCAATTCTAAAAGAAATAGTCGAGAAGAATTGTCAATATTTACTCTGAAAGTACGTACGTATCTTGGTTCTGTGTGGACCATTGCTCTGACGCGACGTTGGCCCTCAATCTTACGCCGCTGTTGCCGCTCACGACCTACCAAAGAGCCGGGTGTTGACGTTGGTTTGCGACGCGATTCCTTCATTACTAGCGATATCATCGGCTTCTCCTGGGCTCCTGATTCCAAAATGTTCGCAGAACCTTGGTTCCACTCAGATAACCGTTAAATTCAATTTCTATATTGAATTCTATTCACTTTCTAACATCTTTTTATTATGTTTGATTGATAATCAGCGCCATACTGCTGCTGACATCCATGTTGCCATGCAGCTTCGTTCTTAAAGCTCCTCGTATTTCTATCTATTGTTTCGTTTGGACTACTGATTAGGATTTTTTCAATAACATCTAGCTTGCGAACTATTTTTTTTCTCTCTAAAAGTTCTGCATTTTTGTCTCTTTTCTAGAGAAGTGTTTGAACAAATTGTTCTCCGTGCTGATTTATTATGCAGTAATTGAGGAAAACGCGTATAATTCGTTCCATGAACTTGCTCGTAAAAAATACTGTTTCTTTTTTAATTTTTCCATTTAAAACAACTGAATTCATTTCACTCAGTTCAAATCCTCTAAAAACACTCCAATTTTATGTAGTACAAAGCTCCCATATCGTATACTCGCACCGCTCTTCTAAATCACCGACACGTACACGTCTTTAATTGTTTTGGAATATTTCACGGTTAACTATCATCGACATCATGTGCTTTTTACCACTTTCCTTGGCCGCCTCTCTTATCGGACCGATGATTAAAACCTTAGTGGTGATATAATAAAGAGAAAACGCTTGGGGTCAGCTCTCTAAATACCTTTTAATTTCTCAGAAAACACATTTGAAACAAAGTGCTTCTGCACCTACGTGCGACCGCTCTTGAAACTGTCTCGTATTTAAAATTTGGTACGTTACATGGAACAAAAAACTGACCAGGCGTCTCATTACCCAGGTTACTCGTAAGCCGAGTCACAGCTGTGTAAAGGTGTCACTCTATTCTATTTCACTTGTGCTTGAGATTGTCCTTTTAGATTGTACTTGTTTTGCTTTTACTAAATAGCGTGGGAGATTAAATTCTATGCGATTTAGTGACGTTGTTTAGCTTGTAACCTCTGACATAATTCATTTTTTCAGCAGGTCAAGAAAATGCTATCTCTTATTGTTTACATTATAATCATACTTCGGTATAACTAGGTTTCTTTTTGTATTAAAAAGTTTAATGAAAGCGCGTATACATCTTTGAGTACAAATCTTCAACCGTGGGATTGCGAATCCTTATTTGAATTGAACTTAATTTGCATTATTGACATAACGAGTTTTGTTGAATTGTCTGAGTTTTAGTTGACAGACCAACCATTTTTTTGTCTAGTTCAGTTAAGTTTAGGTTGTTAGGTCGGATGAAGCATGCTACCCCTTGAAAAAAACGATCCTTGTTCAATAATGAAAACTGTAGCTTTGGATTCCAAAGTTTACGCTTCTATTCCACGAGTATTTGAAAGTTAATCCTCTACCTTCTGTCCCGATAGACTTTGATGTATCAGCGTTGCCTTTCATTTGTCTTAGGGAAAGTAGGCTTAATCAGTAACTTTTTTGTGTGCGGTAGCAAAATTGTAAAGCGTGTACTCAGCGTGAAAGCATATATAATTTTGTATCATAGTCGTGTATTTCAGAAATGACTTAGATGCTCCGATTGCTTTTTGCAAACCCACAGACCGTTCCACTGATTACATCGTATCTTCTTAGTAGGAAGTAATTAAATATTTCTTGTACGAGAATATAGCCTGCATTCCTGCCTGTGTTTAAGGCAATGTTTGGCTTATGGGTGTGGAAAATTGGTGATTCTATTTTATTCTCATCTCAAAACATTCATCATTCTTAGGCTTGTTTCATTTTTTTGTTCCATTGTCTTTATTATTAATGTGCATTTTTTTACTCATTTCGAAATCCATTAGTTGCTTTGCATCTCTTGGGTCACTATTGCAGTCTTTGAACATCAAGTAATTAGGGTTTCACTGCTCCTACAGTGGCTCGAATTGGTGTAATTTGGTTTTATATGGTTTTGAGAGCGTGCTGCCGCTAGAAATGATGCAAATTTTTATTGACGTATGCTATTTGTTGAAATGCTAGCTGAAGAACTGCTTCTTGCGCTTTGCTGCAAATGTGCTAAGCTTGAACCGCTAAATTGTGTGGAGGTTGTGCTGTAGCCCCTGTGCTGCGAGCCTAAGGGATACAACGTAAAACCAGCTTTGGATGAACGGAGTAGAAGGAGCGAGTGATGAGAGATATGCATGGAAAGAATACTCGAGTGCGCTCTGAATCCAAAATCACTTACTGGTTACGTGTTCTCGATGCAGCTCCGATTGTGGGATTGTTAGGTTTGGCCCTTTGTCTTCTCTCGTGTGTGGTGAGAAGCCAGGTTTGCACACCAGAAGGAAGCGCGTAGCAGCGGTAGCCCTCACGTTACCAGAGGACTAGGTTGGTCTTTCACACGAATGGGGCGAAGATGCTTGGCGCAGAGTCGGCACTTCGGTATTTTTTTTATCCTAGCTCCATCTTCAGCAACCTCCCTGGTAAGTACTGCTGAGGTGGGCTTTCTGGTTAAAAAAAAACTTCAAATATTATATGGGGTACATTAAAAATTATAAATTGGCTGTACTCCATAAAAGCTTTATTTTACTGGTGATATTAACTATTTTAAACTACTCTTTACTTGAAAGAACTTCTAAACAGACAATCTAAGGTTTATATTTTGGTATTGGCTTAATCAAGAATTTTCGATCGGCAAATCATGTGATCATAACCATTTTTTTAGATACAGAGTTCTGGTACACACTGAAAGACGTGCGTGAGCTCCAGTAAATGCACAGGAAACGACTGATGCCAAGTTGGTGCGTCGACTTGAAAAAATTGGACTTCCGGCTTTGAATGGATTTCATTATTTTGGCACTCGTTCGAAATGACACGAGGTCCTAATTCGAGGTTAAATTTTTGTTCAACGGATGAGTTTTTTCACGTCTGCTACGCGGTATGTGGCGGTACCTTGAACGGAACGATCCTTAAATGCGAAGCAGTGAGCGTTCTTTGAATGCCTACCGTAGAGGAAATGGTTACTTTTCTTGCATTTTGGTCGTAGGTAATTTTAATTATGAAGTCATTGCCAATAAGCTATTACTGCCTCTGGGCATATTTAGAATTCTAGGAAGCTACCTTGACGTTCATGTATATATTATCATGTATTGTCAGTTCTGTCATGTGTTGTGGACATGGTAGTGTAAATATCATCCTTGTTCAGCTGTAATTTTTGAAAAATAAAGTAAACTTGAACGAAGAGTCATTTTCCACGTATTTTCTTCGAATTCGTCCTGGAAACTTGTATTTAACCTCTTGTGAGAAAGATTGTCTGACGTATCAACGGGAGGCAACAGAGTCTTTGTCTCTGTAATAAATAGACGTCAGTTCAACCTTCTGTACTCAATCAAGTACAGGACGCTGTACATCCAAGAGAATCAAAGCACTGCTCCAGTTGGTCATCTTGATACCTCGAGGAAATGGTGTCCTGCTGTCACGCCATCATCCAATGATCTGCACCCATTGTGGATTAAATGCACATACAGTTATTCTCATTTGATAGAAGGAAAAGGCCTCTGATGTCTTAAATTTACCTCGAAAAGTCTTTTTCCTGCCTTAGCTACAGAGAGATGAGGCAGGGTTATGAGCCTCTGCATATTCACTCGTCCCACAGAATTTATCAAGTGCGATTTCTCACTCAATATTATCAGTGAAGACAATGACATGCAGGAATGGCGATACCACAGCGTTTAGTTGAGGTCGATATTTGTCTAGTGCGTGGCAGTGCTAACGGCAGCGCCTGGTAAACTGCTTCAGCGAAGAGCACTTCACACTTGAGTCTCGAAACCCTACTGCCTTTCTCAGCGGAGATTGGTCGTACTATGATCGCTCTAACTAAACCGAAGGGGTTCTTTTCTATCTTTTGTAGCTGAACGTAATCGTTTGTGAATCTTCTAGCGTAGCGTTTTGAAAGCTTCAGTTTCGGAAAAATGCTAATTTTGTTGCAACCAATACCCGTTGTAAATTAGCCATAATTTTCAATAAAAACTTATTTCAGTTGACTAACGCAACATAAGCTTCATTTGCTTTCAGCAGGTAATGAAATAGCCATGTCTTGTTGCAGCTCCTTAATTTCACCGTTGTGGCTAGAAATATTTTTCCCCATCGCGTCTCCCAGGTATTCACATCGTTGCTCTATGTCCTTGTGCTACCGGTGAAGGTAATGGGCGATGAACATATCGTCCCTGCCTCATTTCACTTCATTTGGGGCTGTGAATTGACTTCAATCACAACAAGCATCGTAGTGCCGGTTTTTCAATACGTTGTAGCACGACAGCTTGCTGGTGGGCCATTATCAGTGACGCTCATTGCTGGAAACGAAGTTGAACACAGGAATTTAATAAAATAATGCACATGTCTAACCACAGGCTGTTGTTATCTGAAGTGAAGGGAGGCGTCCGGAGATTAAAATAGACTAGGATCATGTGTTTTTTTCTGTGCCACTACCTGCACCCGTAGCCACAACTAGATGTTAATAGAGACTGTCACTACTCAGTGTATTTGCTTTAGAGTCGGTTTGAATTTGTAGTCGGGTGTAAGTATGCTCACATTTGTAACTCGTTAGCGAAACTTCTGCGATATATAATCGATTGAGCTAGATTGCTTGTTATTCTCATTCTACATGAGGAAAAAGAAGAGAAATCGTTTATTCCGAAGTCAGTCACCTACAAAGCAATGAACTATTTCAAACAGTAAGACTGCAGCTTTGAAATTAAGTGTGGAAGTCGAATTGAAACTTCTAATTGTGATTCTCAATCCAGAGATAAGAACCAAAAGTTAAAATTAACCAAAAACATCGCATTATTTTTTCGGAATCTCTCAAAATTCAAAACGTAGTTTAGAAATGGCCCATTACAACCTTAATTTTCTAATTCATAAGACAGTGAAACTTGTTACGAATTGTGCAGAATGAGACATTTATAATTTGAATTAAAGTTGAACGACAGAACGATTTGCGCCATCTAGTTCTTGCAAAACCTATTAATGGTGTGTTCTGAGCTCACCGTTGTACTAAGTAAACTTATGTTAGGAAGAAAGACGAAATCATTTATTCCTGAAGTGTGTGGCACACGTGACACAAGGTATGGTAAATCAATTGGCTATAACTAAATAGGAATTCAGTAGCACAATAAAAATGCAAATGACCAACACTTTAAACTATGATTTCTAATTTAGTAGCTGAGCGCCCTCACCCACTGCGATGTGATGGAAAATCTACAAAACCTAAATCACCGTACAAATTCGCTGAATACTTCGTCATACATGGAAAAATCGCTTTTACATACAAACCATTAGAATAAGAACATACTGCTGGACATGTTACTAGATACATAGAATGAAATATCGATGACTTAGAGTGTATAAAGCTGTGTTGCATTAAATTGCCATAATTTCCACTATCGTGATTCATGCGAACTGTTTCGAACGTTGCCACACCTATCATACTAGTACTTGTTGAAACAAATGATAGTAAAAGAATCGAGTATCAAATGATGGCAAATGTGAACGGGAAAAGTCCACATTTCACTAGGCTTAAACACAATTAGGAATCGGTATTATAATAGAGTTGTGTCGCAACGAGTCTTCGTAAGTTCTATACATCCACACTCATGCACGACGTTAAATAGAATTACCACGATAGCTCTGTACTCGCACTGTAAAAGCCAGGGTCAATCACCGTTGAAAACTTACACAAGAAAACAAAACAAGTATTCTGAGACAGCGGTTTCAAGCTATTTCTAGAAGTCTTGTTTTTAATCATCGCGCAAACATAGGGTGAACAAACGATTACGAATCTCAACTTGAAAAAAGATTCCACACCCACTAGCTCTTGCACGACGTTAGTTGAGCAAGAAAACTAACGCCTATTCTAGGACAGCGGTCTTAGCCGGTACGCACAAGTTCTCTTCGTTAATACAGCGCAGACATCTTAGGGTGAGTGACGCTGAAGTAATTTCGATGGTAGGATTGGAAACATGTGCAGATATCCACGTATATATAAATCGATATGTATGCGCGTGCTTTATTGCTGCGACTCAAAATGACGAGACACTTTTACCTTGAAATCGTTTGGTGAACGGAAATTTTTCAGGTACAGAGGAAGACTATTCCATAGCGAGGCTCCTGAGATTGACTAAGCTTTTTGCTCTATGTCGGATGACCGGTAGCTTAAAAAAACATCATTTCTCCTCTTTTGTGTTTAATTTACAACGTTGGAGGCAGGAATATTACAATTGTAGCATTTTTCTAAATGAGGTATGAAGAGGAGGAAACGTATCGTGCTTTACGGATAAGAAACCTTTGCTGCATGGGAATCCAGCTTAGTATTTTAGGAGAGGGGTTACATGATCACGTTCCTTAGAATTTCCGTTACGAACAACCTTAGCAGCGAAATTTTTGCATTTCTGTAACTCATTCTGAAAAGATTTAGGTATATCTCCCTACATCAATCTACAGTAGTCGAAACGTGATAATACTAGCGATTGACGACGAAGCGTAAATTTTGTTTGTACGGTTAGATTGTGAGGTGCCTGACGATCTTTGACAGCATGAAGGCCACTTGAAAAGATGAAATATGGATGCGTTTTCGTTTTGCCATCTAAAGGAAATTTCAGACATGGATTTTTACTTTCTAAAAAGTCATTGAATGCACTCGTATACACAATCACGTGGTAAAATATCTCCTTGAAAGCTTAGGATTCAGCATAGGGATTTGTTTACATAGGCTCCTACTGCGGGTACTTCCGGTCATCAATTTAATTCCACTCGAGTCACAGCTCGGTGGGTAGCTGGATGAGAGGCACAGTTTGATATCTTTGAACAAACAATGTTCTTTAGCAGATGCCACTTCACAAGTAACATTTGATGCTTGGAATCAACCTACTTCGCGTGAGAAGGTGGGCAACTTAACAGTATATGAAATTATTTACACGCCATTTGTTTAGCTTGTCTCGTTGTATAACTTAATTCTTAGTGATGTTCTATTGCCGTCATAATTTACGTGTTAATGCAACATAAAAACAGATCGGGCTTCTAAGTGATGTACTATCGTCACTTACTCTATTGTCATAGATCTACCACCAAAATATTTTGCTAAGGCTTTTTAAGAACGAGTGACATGCCACTTTTTTGTACCAATTGAACTTGCGCTGGAGTTTTCCGTCATCATTTTCACCACCTTCGAATATCGGTGTCGAAATCTTCATTGATAGAAATTGTATTTTCTTTAGCCTTTCAATTATACTTGATTAACATTTGTAATTGGAGTTATCAAGTTTTAAACCTGATAATTTTCGAACGCAGTTAGAATTTACCGGTTATGCCTCATTCAAACAAATCATATACGACTTCCATCCAATGTTCCTCGCAACACGATCTTGATAATGGAATTGCTTTCCTATTACATTATACACTACAATTTGAGCCTGAGGAAATGAAGGAATTTTTTAAAGGTTATATATTTTTCATTCTTAGTAAAACTATGCACGATTAATCTAAACTTTAAAGACAAGTACGAGCGAGGAGTAAAACTAACATTTACGTGCGCAAAACTGGTGTCGGCTAACCTTCGAGGACTGAGCATAAACATACACAAGTAGTAGTAGTAGTGGTAGTAAGGTAGAAAGAAAAAAAATTGTTTATTCCGAAATCAGACACACGTAAAGTACAGGGTCAGTGAAAATGATCGGACACATTGGTAGGTTAAATAAAATGCAAATGAAGTAAAGAAACAAAAA
>VOMN01117823.1:0-21438 GCA_014899125.1 Orchestia grillus | reverse complement strand
ACCAAATTCGCTCCAAAGATTGATAGTGTGGACGGGCCTTAATCTGGTCGTTCCGTCACAGTATATAGTAATCGTAACTCGATGCGTATCATGATTCCGATCCAACTCACAAATTTATGTCCTTAGCCTGTCTCCATTATTGGTTATAATGGAAACAGTATGTTCTTGCGTTTAAATAAAAAAATTTGATTTAAATGTCGATAATCTTTATTTTTCCTTTCTTATACAACACATTTACTACTATTATTAATTAAAAACATAGTGTATTACGAATTGCCCTAGCGCAAGGGCAAAAAAAATACTCACACTTATCATTTATCTTTCGTGAACTATTCCTTTGAATGAAAAAAAATTAACCTGATGGAGGTATATTAAATGGCGGTAAAAATCAAACCATATAGAAGTTTCTACGGCCATTAGTTGCAAAGTTTTACGTATTTGAAAAAATGAAACTTCTTTGTGGCCTATCCAGTATAGTATTTATTTTGTGTAAGTCGGGAAAAGCCCTCTCGTAGACACACTTCAATGTAAAGGACGGCTAACACACATTTGATCGTTTCTTATCTAGCCCTTCAACCCTACCAAAAGTAATAGGAGTGCGCGTGTCAGTGACGGACTTACTCAAGATCAACGTCAGGCCATCCGGAATCTGCACTCTAATATTGATATTGTTGCTAGGAAAGCAGATAAGTGCAAGAAATACGCTCATCTTAGGTATGAATATAAGCGAAAATTGAATCATATTTTCTCTGATAATAGTAGAAATCAGCTCGCTATGAAGAACAACAAAGATCAACTATGCTTAGTTGTCACACAGGATCGATTCCAGAAGACAATACTCAATAGTAGTAGCAGTAGTAGTCGTAGCAGCAGTAGTAATAGTAGTAGTAGTAGTAGTAAGGATAGCAGCGCTCCAGTAATTCAGACTATCTCGCACCGAAAGAGTAAGGACGATTTAGTGTGGATTTAGGAGAACGTTGAGCCCGTGAACAAGGTGTGTTCCCACACAAGTTCCCCTGAGCATAGAAACAGCAAGTTAAAAAGGAAGATGAAGAAAAGATAAAGAATAATCAGCAAAGCAGGCATGAAAACGGAAAGAAGCAAAGTGGGCACGAAAGACATTAGTCCTGAAGGCCTATTTATAGCTGTGGTAACCTAACAGTGCCCCCAGTCCCCATAGCATAGGTTAGACAAGCCTAACTAACCTAACCCTATAACATATGGCCTATCCTATGCCCACTGAGGGGAAGATAATACTCAGGAGTAATACTATTACCCTCCAACATCATCAACCTTCCGAATGGAACCCGGGAAAAACATACAAATAGATCAATGCGGCATTGAAGTAGTCGAGGTCAGCATGAAAGCTTCTTCTTTTCGTACAATACGTACCTTACTTTGAATAAATATTAATTGGATGAGACAGACACAACTTTCTTGGACATGGGAAACGAACAGAACCAATCCTCATTGACTTTAGAAAACATAAGTAATTATTTTCACCATAACTGCAAGTGGCTTTAATACTCAGAATTAAAACATGGGATCTTACTGTATGATTAGTAGTAGTAATAGTAGGCGTTCCCTGACATCGTTTATTGCACGATGCCTGAGTAGCGCAGGAAGGCAGCCACCTCCATCGGACGCGTCCAGAGCTGATAGATGGATGTATTGTTGTGACCGTATAATTAGTTGCTAATAAGGACGATGAAGGTAATTATTTGGTAAATAAGCTTATATGCTGGTGCATGCTCTATGAAAACAAAATGAAAATAAACCCTTGCTTGTATATTGGATACACATAAGCCCATCATAACTTCGATCTTTGGTAAGTTCCTCTATCTTTAAAACGACTTTCGCGCAGATGATCGAAGGCTCGGTCAGAGTTTAAAAAATTCGGAAGAAGTCTCTCCTTTAACCTGAAATGCAAAAAAGAATAGAAAACCAGCAAGAAGGCACGAATCAACAACACAATGTACATCAGGGAGAGGTGTGATAAAAGGCAAGCACATGGCAGATGTCGCAGGAATACAGCTTGCCACTCGTACCTCTCTACCGACGTGAATGTTCCTCCAAAAGCGCATGTTTCTCCACGGACACTTGACACAACAAATGCTTTGTCAGTTTGTCCACAAATTGCTGTCAATACTGCGCTGCGGAACATCAGTAATTTAGCATATGTTTCAGTAGTAAGTTACGTTAACTGAATTAGGACGATCGTTATGTGTACTTTGTAATTTATATTCGTGAGGTTTAGAGACCGACCAGCATTGATTTCTAGGCAATTTGACACTGAACAGCGCTAACGAATGTTTCTTCACATGACCTGCGATTCAGACCTTGTTGCCGACTGCACAGCTTCCAATGCAATGTTGAGTTTCAAGCTCAACTCAGAGCTACATTCTTGCTTTTGCACCTCCTCAAAAGCGATTGCGTACTTGATTCGCCTCAAACCACACATTCAGTCTTTACTGAACTTCTAGTTCACTTTCCTACCTAAATGAGAAATCAAGTAAGATAAGGACGCTCGCTAAAGGCAATTAGTCGTTCAGAGCTGTTACTCGTCCTTCATTTAATCTGACTAACTTAAAATCTTATTACGAAAAATAAATCCACCGACTTGTAGATCAAACACATCACTCGAGTTTTTTTCCCTATTTTCACTCCCACTGAGCACATTTAGAAACGCTTCTACATTACTTACTCGCTGAATAACACACCAAGAGTTTGATATTCAGCTGTTTTCCCAGTGGAATAACTCAAACTAGACTCTCCACATCTGTTAAAAGCCAGTACGGGTTAATTTGCTTCGAACGATCCAGTTTTGTAGACTTTAGTTGACCGCTCTAACACTTCAGCTCGCAAGAATTTATACACTAACACATATAATGGAGCAACTTTAAGACGTAATAGCGAGTTCCGAGAGGAAGTAGCAAGGAAACGACTTTTTCGTAAGAAAATGGTTTTATTTGCTTGAAAAGACACAAAATTGGTTCAAGTCAACCAACTCATGAAGGGAACACAAGCCTGATGCTACTCTCCTACGACCAAACAACGTACTCTAACAGGACAGGCAGGCAGACAGGCGACGCAATAACGCTTGAAGGGCAAGCAAACAGGCGGTAGTTATTACAACATTTCTCAAAAGGAAACTCTCTACGATACGACAGTTTTGTAATGTTGTGATTAGGTTAGTAGATAGAGCAGGGACCTACGACAAACGCTAGCGGTCAGCGAGGGAGTCTATGCTGACTGTGCACTACAAACTTCAGCACTGACACAGTGCTAGTCATCCAACAAGACAAGAGCAACTCTTGGAAATTCCACTAAGATGACCTCCATGAAATAAAAATGTGCACCAAAAAAAGGAACCTAGGTATACAGGTTATTATGTACAGTGAAAAAAAAATCACCCTCACAGCTCGATTCAGGTAGTAATAGATAAACAACTCAAATCATCTTTTCAAGATGACTGAACAACGACAAGGCGAAGGTAGACAGACCTCCCATACCCTCGCGGTGCGTGCGGAATAAAATTAATGACTTCCAAAAGTATGGTAGAAGCAACAGACAAGGGTAAACGATACTCCATCCCACCCATTACACAAATTTAGGGTCACTAAAATTTTTGAACAAGAGGCTTGGAGCAGCAGCCTTTCAAATGAAGCCACGTTTTATACAGCAGGTAAGAAGTGATGTTTTTCTTGGTAATATTCATTCAAAACCTTCAATCGAACGACTGAAAGATACAGAAATAATTAGGAACATTTTCACAACTTAAAAGATTGTAGTAACCATACGCAACGAGAACAACATTCACGCACTATTTGGCATCAAGATCATGCTACCATTCACACGGCAGAGCTCACTGAGAGCAACAGCAGTAAATGCATGGATGGCATCACCATTAGCAGAGCTCGCTCCACAATGCCATCGAGAGTACCTCCCTCCTAATACGAAATGCGAGAAGCTTCATAGCAAGCAGTTAGGCTCCAGTAAGAGGCTGCCAAAATCAGTCCCAAGTGTTGGAGATTAAACTGACGTAATAAGTACAAAGCGCTAAGCATAAATTGATGGATTCGACATATCTGTGAAATGTTGAAAATCTTAACTCAATTGTAGAAATAACCCAAACACCAAGAAACTTCCTTCGTCCGGTGCAAAGCAGCACGCTGAGTGAGGGCAGCGCAACAAGGGAGCCCATCCAGTTCTCGTTATGGCTACGAATAACAATTTTGGAGTTCACACATACAACTAAGCCTTACAAAATAAGGTCATTACGTTCACTAAAACGTGAACAGGACAACTACTCTCAGGTCATTGTGGACTTGCTCATGAGGATCTCACCATCCAAATGCCCTGACACTAAACACGAAATAAATTAATAGAAATCACGAAGTGTCCATCCAAGTGTTTCATTTTGTATCGAAGAAGTTCAAAGCAAGTCTCCTAATTCCGACCCGTTGATTTACTCAATAGCAACTCTAGCCCACACACGTAACGAAATACCAAGCACAACGAAAACACGAATTTTCACGATACTGATGGTAGGCGAAACTTTCACTTTCCGCTGCAGATCGAACACAACTTCAACAAAGCAGTAGACCTAAAATTTAGCCTAAGCCAAGGAATTGTGACTCGATAAAATGTAGGTCCCTATTACCTTCCATGCATTTAAAAATATGCAAAAGGATTTTGCTTCTGAAATGCTAGTGCGCCCGAGGCAAACTTAAATTTCCTTCACGCGTGATCCCCCCTACAAGACTGACAAGATGGAAAAACGATTATTATCACCGTGTCGCTAAATCCTCTTCGGAGATCAACCTGTAGTTACATTGCCCTATGACAAAAGCAACTCTGCCCTAAATTCTACGTTTTACCTAGCCATCAATTAGTTGACACAACTATCTCACGATACAACTGACACATTCAACTATGCCTCACAATCGAGCTAGCCCTCTATCAGGCATCTTGTTTCTACCTCAGCCACTCAAGACACAAAATGTACAAGGACAGATCCAACCAAAAAGACCTAGTAAAAATCAACCATTACATTGGTATTGGGCAATTCAAAAACTTTATGTGGCATTTTCTCAAAGCACAAAGTCGCAACTCCAACTATTACGTAAAAGAAAAGATTGTCGTTATTAGCAACGACACGGGTGGCGCAAGAATTTAACAAGACATGCTAGTATTAAGAGAACGTAAGTAAAACCCCTTGTTGTACTCGACTGCAAACGGTCACAAAAATCCACTCAAGAATGCATTCAATTCCTCATCGACGTCGTGTGGAACACGAACCGTTCAGTGACTGAAGAAGGCAGTCACGAGCACCAGACGTCGCCTATGGAGTACTGCATGCTACGCAAGGATGACGAGACAGACGTGTGGACCCAACAGACTACAAGAAGTTTACAAAGCGAATATGAAACAACGTTTGATCACAACAGAAGACAGTGCACGGGCTGGTTCAAGAGCTCTGGAGTTTTAGCTACAGATCTCAGAAACGTAACAACTACGAGTTCTACACGGGTAAGAGAGAGGCCTAGTCCTGCATGTCTTCAGGTAACTCGTGAGGGTTCAGAATGCCTGGAACGCTCAGTTGGACCCGTCGTTTCTCCTCCTGCGCAGTCTTCAGAGCTGCCTCTCGCTCTTCCAAATAAAGATCTCCATCGTCGTCTCCCATCACCTCCTGCACATCAAGAGAACGATTAGAAAATCAGCAACATGAACTAAGCTGACAAAAATTTCAAGCGTGTCCTCACGCATTGGCCTTGTTCAGATGAGGCATACAACGGGAGCTCCACGCACCTACTTCCTCTTCACCCAACCATAAGAGTACAAAGCAAGTAAACGTAGGTGGTTCGTTGCCAGCAAAAACTGCCTTTTGGTTTAGACTTCAGATGCGCTTTCACCCATGGCCTCATCAGTCATTCGGTATTGTAACACCATGGGTTTCCAATCATGTCAATCATAATTCATCAAATCTGAATAAATGGGCCAGTTGAATTACCGAAAATGCATGGATTGATAAAAAGTGCATTATTATTCGCATTCAAAACCATGCAGAACAATCACAATAGGTAAGATGTATTTACTTAACAATAAAAAAATCCATTAATTGATGTTAACCCTGAAAGGACCGGTGGTACTTTGTGATCCCGTGTCTGAAGGCTGCTGCTAAATCTTCTCACAAAAGCTAAAAGCAGTGCCTTTGCAAGCGAACTTGAGACTTGAGCTAGTGTTTCATACAAAGCTAAATAATCTTTTTACAAAAACAATTCGGTCTTTCTAGGGTTCAAATATTCCCATATGGAAGCTTTCGTAAGGAAATAAGAATCCTGCATGCACTTGCACGAACATGTGAACACATTACGACATAAGCCTTACAGAAAAAAACATGTTTTGAAATCTCAAAACTGGTATCACAATAATTGCCCGTTCAAGCACGATATTATTTACGAGTTTAGATGCATGCAGTCTTACCTAGGAACAGCACGATTTTCTGAAATAATAATAAACGGTAAACCAAATTACGACTTTAATGGAATTACAAACTCACCCTGATTTGTACAAGGAAATCTCTCAGGTGCTCTTTGAATGACGGAATATCCTGATTGAGGTTATTCAAGCCCTGGACCGTAATCTTGATCTGGTTGTCGGAGAGATGAGGGTAGGCTGCCTTCAGGAGGTTGGCCACGAAGGTCTTCACATAAGTGAGGTTCTCAGTGTGCGGAGCATCAGGCGCGTTAGGGTCGAGACTCACTTTGACCTGATTCTGCTCGACCAGGTTGAACATGTACGCGAGAATGGAAGCATGCATAGTGAGGCCGGCAGTGTGGGAGGAGTCGGTCACTACCGAGAATATGTGCTGCAAGATCTCCGTGTAGTAAGTTTTGTAGAACTCGCTAGCAGCAGCTTCGTTTCTCGACATGTTCTGCAGCAGCTGGAAGAGGATCTGCAGGCCGGTGTCAGCTACGTTGCGCATCGTGTGCTTAAACGCCCAAATGATCGAGTCCATGAGCAGCTTGAACTGGACGGGGGTTATTTCCAGTAACGATGAAAAACAGTAGTTGTTGACGGCCTGCAGAAATGATGCGTTGAAAATTTTAAAAACTAATTTTCGTTTAGCGTGAAATTCTAGGGGTGCACCTTATAAAGCAAAACAAGTGAGAAAAAACAACCAATACCCATTAATACGTTTTTGTTGACATTACCGCTAAAAAAAACTCCGAACAGTGGAGAGATATTAACACACACGACACTGCAGGCTATCGATAAAACGCACATCCTCGGAGCTCGGTTACAATAAACTTTTCATTATTTTAAGTGAAGGAAGCATTAGCTTTAGCGCAGCACCTGAGAGAACGTCGTGCCAGAGCACGGTTCTGTATGCACGATGACATTGGCTACTACACAGGTCACCTCGGCACTCTCCGAAAAACTAAATAATTTTGGAAAATTGAGGCACTATGGCTCCCCAGAACACCTCCGTCATAGTATCAGGAAAAGGATGAAGACAAGTAGTACCTAATTACATAAAATCAACCCGTAGTATTCTTACCTAATTACATAAAATCAACCCGTAGTATTCTACGGCATAAGCTGACGTGTGCGTGGGTGGTTCCAGACCCTCCACAACGGTCGCTCAAAATAGCTCAAGTTTAACACTAATGTCTTGCAGATTCCTGCAAGCATATTCGATTACTCAAATGAACACTGACCTGTAATAATAAAAAGAAGTTGGTTCTGTGATCCGGGAACTCTTCGAAGTCCTTATTGATCATAGAAAGTGTACACACGAAGAGCGCATCGAAAATAAGAAGCACTTGTGGCGCTATGTGCATTTCCAATTTGTTCACGAACGTGGCCATCGTCGAAAGGACTTCTGGCTCGCGAGCAGCTGGCACACTGGTGCGCTGGAATGGAACAGGAGAGAATTAAAGGGTTGCGGACATCATGTGTCCCGCAATCTTATGCGCTGAAGATTAGATGGAATTATTAGTTAGTTGATAGCTCCCTAGCCTCAAAAAATGTGTTCCACAAAGCAAGCAAAAAGAAGAGGTCATTTAGCATGAACTTTATAAAAACGTAGAATCTAAGCACAGGCGTATCCGAACACGGGATCCCCCGTGCATAGAAACAGTAACTTAAGAAGGACGACGAAGAAAGATCAAGAATAATCATCGGAGAAGGCATGCAAACGGAAAGAAACTCAGTGGGCATTTAAGATAGAACTCCCGAAGGCCTACCTATAGCTGAGATTAATCTAACACTGTCCCCCAGGGGTCGCCACTGATGTACTGAAGGGCAGCTCATTGAACAAAATACAAAACTGACTGCTTTAACTCAGTTCAATAAATGCCGATTATAAAAGGCTGTAAATAAACCGAAAAAACGTAGGGTTTTTCAAGGCAAGAAAATGTACGCATATTAACATGAAACACATTGAACAAACTTCAGTTGTTTGAACTACACCATTAGTAGAGAGATAGTCTGAGGCGTGTGTTAGTCCGAACAATGTTACCATGGGATACTCACTTCGTATCCGCAGAGTTGTCGTTATTTACAAGTATATCTAGAAAAGGTAAAATTCTGTTTAACGATTAATTTTCTCTTATTTCAGTCATATGTCTAACGACTCGCGCATTCTACAACATTGGAGATAATGGAAACTGATGGCTATAGTATCCGTCTCTCGCAGCACAATACCGGGAACTTAATTGACCACTCTAACCAGTCACAAGTTTAGCAGCGCAAACGTGTATGAGGCACGGGGACTGAGCTCAATATTGAACGTTAGTTTTACTAGTACTGCGATTTTGTTCAAAAGCGCTACCCCTTCAATTAACAATGTAAGATCTGTAAACATTATTTTACACTGAAGTAGTTTTCATGCATTGTTCTAGTTTCATAACATCCTGAGAAACAGAATAACTAGTTCAATTACATTGTACTTTCCCTTTTCTTATTTTTAGCTCCTAAAATGCAAACACACACACTAGTCAAAAGGTAAGAAACTAAACATTGTTTTCTTATTCCCTAAACAAAAAGCATAACACCAGACTATAAAATAAAACCAAAGCCGTAAAATGAAGCCAACACACACCTGGTAATCCAGAAGAACGGCCTCGAGCACGGGCGGCAAGAAGCTCTCCATAATAAGCGCTGGATCTTCAGACCTGCCCACCCAGCCAGAGATGAGCTTCAGAGTTTCCTTCTTGACAACGCGCATGCTCTTGATGAGGGGCTGCTTGGTCACGTTCTCGCCGTTGTGAACTATAGCTGCACTGATGTTCTCGCTCATTACCTGCGCATGAACACCAGCAGAGTAACGCATAGATTTCCTCAATGAGTAATGACACCTAAACTTGTTGCTGTTTCGAATAACATATGCTAATCCATAGGGTCTGAACAACACCAATGGTTTCATTTCACAAAGACAGAAAATAGAAGAGCAAGCAAATAAATTATTATACTATTCTCATTGTGTATGGCTATGACAAGATATCACATCACCAACTTGAAGCATGTATATGCAACACCCGGAGCTATAGTTTGAGGTCTCATTAGAGCAATGGAAACATACCAGTGACGGACATATTGATCTTAAAAATGCAGAAAGAATATGTTTTTAAAATGTAAAAAATTGACGAGGGTAAGTTCCAAGAAATTCAAAATTATTCTTCACTTGCAATATAAATGAACAAGTGTTATGTAATGTATGGAATTGACTTTATATGTATTGAGTAACTAGTGTTCTCCTCACAAACGAACTATAGGCTTTAGTATACTGAAAATGAGTGAGATTATATGATTAAGTTAGGTATCTAAACGACACATTAAACCATGTACAATATTAACCATTAAACCTTGCGCGAAAACTTACGATACCAACTGCACACAAAATCGTCAATAGAAGTTGATAATATTCGTCGCTTTCAGGAACACGGGAAATATAACAGTCATTTAATAGCACACGACTAATATGAGAAATGAGTCACATTTCAATGAGCAATAAGCTGTCAAATAAGATCGCCAATATCCCACAGAACACAGCACAGAATATCTTACTTGAACGAAGATAATCCCAGTTCATAAAGTTACACAGATGATATCAAATGTATACCTTAGCTCTCCGTCGAATATACATCATATAAAACAAAACCTTACCTGATTATCAACATGATAAATCGCAATTAACGAACCAATCATTCAGTGATTCAAACATTGAAGCACAGCTAAATCGAGTAGAAAAGTTTTTATTACTACATCAGCCAGCATCCCATGTGAATAGAGATCATCAGTGAAGACCCACCTTATAAACATTGAGCATATCGAGGTATATCCGGCCGAGCTGATGCACGTACGGATGCCCCAAAGCAGTGCACGCTCTCACGTTCGTCTTGAGAATATTAGCGAGCTGCTTCACCACGTCAGGATCTTTGAGGGTATCCACGTTACGTGACGCCTGGCTGATGATATCGTCCCAAGCCAAATTCGGAAGCATCATGTACTTCTCAATGAGGTGGTCCTGAACAGTCTTGTCCATCTGCGCGCTAATCATGTAGCCGACAGCTTCGTAGAATGTGTGTACCTGCTGGGGCTGCAGGTCGCTAATGATCGGGTTGATGGAGCCCAGGATCTCTTCGATGAACGGCATCGCTTCGCCAACCTAAAACAGAAGTCAAATAAAATTACCAGAATATGAATTTATATAAGTGTAACCAGTTTAAAAATGACGCTACACCCATGAGGGTTAACATTGCTCTTTAACGATTTACTTGCATGCTTTTTTCCCACCTCGAGGGCAGGAAGCCTAAGACGAGTCATATCTGTGATATTAGCCACTGTAACTGGGGTCGATAGTCACATCTTGGCGCTTGAATGAAAGGATTAAAGATGGAGAAACTTATATCTAAGTATAAAAGATAGGGAAATTTAAATTAGATCCCTCAAAACAGGGAAATTGATGGCCCAGACACGCTGCTCTGCTCTTACCAAAGGGTAATTTTTACCAAGCATAGAATTGAAGCAGGCGTTTCATTTTTACCGTAATTTCACAAGTGTAAGGCTTACACAGCAATGTAACGAACTGGTCTATATTATACTCCATTCTAATGACATATGAAGACCTCAGCAGCTAAGATGTCTCGTGTCTCCGGTGGATAGGTCTATACCGCCACGGATGCAAGCTATGCTACTCGAGTGGCACCACCAGAAACAATGTACAGCAGGTAACCACATAAAGATAATTCGTGCACATCAATTCTTTGGGGCAAAGTCGGATTGTGTTTGTGTCACCAATTTAATACTCAATGTTGCGTAGTGGGATACTGTTAATTCCGCCTTTCCAAGAACTTTCAAGTGGGAGCAAAGTTAGCAGTCATTTTTGAAAATTGATTTTCATGCAACTTCAAACTTTTGTTTCCCTAAAATCCTGTGACTCAAAGAGGGGCGAGTCATATCTAACACGTTAGAATTGATCACAGGCCTAATCTCACTATAATGCCGCCCACATACATGCGCCCTGAGAAGGCGCAGGTACTGTGTCTAAAGAAGAAGTTTGTCATACAATATGATAGTAGTTGTAAGGATAGCAGAGCTTCAGTAACTCAAACTATCTCACACCGGAAGATGAAGGAACATTCAATATAGACTTTGGAGAACAGGAATCTATGCACAAGGTATGTTCTCACAAAAGATCCCTTGCGCATAGAAACAAAAATTAAGACGGAAAAGGAAGAAAAGATGAATTAACAGTGAAGGAGACATGCAAATGGAAAAAGTAAAGGCACGAAATATAGAAGACCCGAGACGTAACTGATGCTGAGGTAACCTAACTGTGTGTCGTACAATAAAATATCGCTTGTCATACCCGGCAACTGGGATAGGGGACCCACCTGCAGTTGCACGAATTGCCTCCTGCATTTCTGCGCGATCTTGATGAATGTGTCGCACGCCATGTCCTGGACGCCGTCGTGCGTTTCATGCATGAACTCGAAAAGCTTGTTTATTACAGTTTTCAAAAATCGCCAATGAATTCTTAAAAATCTGGAACAAAATGCAAAGAAAATTATGTAAATAAAATACAACCTAGAGACAAAAAATAACCCTAAAGCAACCTCGCACCCCAATTGGTGTTCCACCAATGAAATCGGTTTTTCAATCAAATAAAGGATATCATTTCTACAACTATAGCAATTCAATACATCAAGTGCCACCACTGGAGTCTCGTTTCATTTTAGAGTGAAAACTCCTATCATGATATATATAAAGCAAACTTTAATATCCTCAGAAGTGCATTTGTCTTGAGAATGAAATAAGAAATACCGAACACAAACAATTCGCCAACTCACATTTATTCATTTACTTTCGAATATGGTCTTCAATCCACAAAAAAAACATCAAATCCCATTCTCCACATTACAAGACCAATTCTCAAAAGCCATCTAAAATGATACAATGACTACTATTCAACATACCTTGGGTACTGTCCGACGATGTACATAATATTAGAGGCGATGATGGCCTTGTTATCTTTCCCTCTCTTCTGTTCACAGAGGCCAAGCAAATCTTTGATGACGATCACGAGAAACTTTTTCTCGTCATCCTCAGGCATGGCGCCGCTGATGCTGCCGACGGCCCAGCACAACGTATTCAGATTACGCCACGACCATTCCGTGCCGTTCACCTGAAAACGTCAGCATCCAATTGAGCGCTTCTGATCAAAAATTATTTGCACATGGTTTGTTAGTTTCTTCCGCGCCCGCGCTGTGCGTTGTTAAAAGTTAGATCATACCGGTGAATTGTTGACATTTTTCTCTCCTGTCAACGACATTTCTGTTTCTTATGAGCTTAAAACTATTGAAACGCATCTGACAATATTTCTAATAATGATTTTAAGCGACTGAAATATGTAAACCAATGCTGATCTGATTTTCTATAAGCAAATACTTATAGACTTTGAAGGCAATCTTGCTCTCAGAAGCTTGTTACCACAGGGCTATAGTGAGATTTTAACCATGATACACAAGGATTCTGTCACATCATCAAATACCATCGATCACTACTGAACAATAACTTTTCGCACAATTGAATAGAAAGTACTACACAGTGAGACTAAGGAATACTGCAAGTCAACAGATATAAAACAAACGAAATCATGAAAGAAATGAGCTCTGATCTATTCCCAGTTTTCCTCTAATCGTACAGCTCCAATTGTTAAGTGAAGAAAACGTTACCTGATTAGCGAGCTTCATGGTCATGATCCTCTCCGTGTCGGCATAGTCGACATGCGTGAGGTACACGAGCGTCTCCCTCATATTCTTGTACATGAAGATGACGTCGGTGTCGCGCATGAACTCCCTCACAACTTCTCCTTGCTCGTTTTCCACCACGAGAACCTCCTCTGGCTTGGCCATGCGACTGATCATCAGTGCCCGCACCTGCCACATAGGGTACGGTAGAACACATCACCGTTCAGCTCTGAAGACTTCAATAATATGAAAGCAATGCCCGTCAAGCTTGAAGAACAGGGCATGTGTGTCATTAAATAATTTATTCACTTCAAACTAATTACGAAGAGGGCACCTATCATCCAGAAGGTTGTGGAATTGGACTATGGACAGTCTTGAACATGTAGATCATGATGAAAAATTAAAGTGACTGAAACCAGATACATAAAAGATAACTGGCAGCATTTTCTGTACTTTCATGGTAAAGAATATAAGTAGAAGCTACAGGATTACATATTTTGAATAGAGAATGTCTAACAAAAGATTTGCTCGAGGTAGCCAAAAAAGCTCAACAACCCTGACTAATCAATATTATATCCATGAACGTGACACACAGGAGAGATGTCAGTCGAATTGCTACATGAATTAAACGAGTAGGAAATGCACGCTTTTTCAGTATGTTCTCCAAGCATTGAAAGAATCATCTCTTATCAGCTTGAAAGTTCATCGGGAGCTCAACACGACAACGTGGAGCTCACCTCGCTGTTTTTCTTCGATTTTTAATCATGCTTTCTCTCAGACCTAATAATGACACAACAATAGCAAATCTAAGTATCTTCAATACCAGAAAATGCGTTCGACGATTTAGAATAGAGGAAGCAGTTTGGGCACCTCACACCGACAGAGACAAACTACAAATGTTTGGAAAATATCGCAGAGATTAAATAGGCCAGACTTCAAGCATACTTATGATTGTCCTATTTCTTCACGCAACACTACTGAATAATCGAAATAAAACACTTGCGATTATTTCTGACAAACCACACAGTGAAATTTCAGCAAACTCGAATAAAAGGACACGATGACCAAACACAACCAAAAGTCGAATGTTCGAGAACAAGTTCATATATATGTAAAATACATTAACACACATGAAAACAGCCACAAGTATATAATAAAAATTAACAACATTCATAAGAAAAGTTTAAATCAGTATTGTAACTATTTCGATAAACCTGAAATTTATAAGAATGAATGATACATCAAAACTAGTTTAGTCTGGCGTATTACACTCTTCATCTTTCGGAACATCGATACTACTATTAGACACCAGATTTTATTTCGGAGTATCATGTACAGAGTATTACCCATTAATAATGCTTTAATATTTTAATTACCTAGGACAAACTATATTGAATTTTAATGAGCGGGTTCAGTTCAGCGATGCTGAATAACACACTGAATCTAGCCCGCAAAAACAAACCTGTGTCAGAATAGGCTGGTAGAACTGACGCCTGCTGTTCGGTCTCGGCAGGTAGATGGGAGCAGGGCCAGCATTGTGGGCATGAGGCAAGGGATTCTCCCTGTACTTCTCCCTGTACAAGTCGGACGCCAGAGCGTTCCAGTATTCGAGACAGATCTTGAACACTTCTGTGTCCTCAACTTCCGATATCAGGATCAGGTACTGAAGAGCCTTTAGCAAGGACTCGTATAGCTGTCGCTGCTCGACGAGAGGTCCTCGCTCTTTCAAGAAGGTGCACAAAAAAAGTGCTAAATTCTGAATGAACTGCTGCTCCGCGTCGTTGCCGTTAGCATACGCCTCTCGAATGTTGGTGTCAATAGGAAGCATTTCTTGCAGCTGAGTTATAGTTTGGGAGAACATCATGATGTAGGCTTCATCGTAGTGTGGTACCGCCACACCAGCAATTTCTGTGAGGCACTTCAGCGTTACATTACGGAAGAGAGGGAGAGATAAAAACTTGAAGATGAGGGTGCTGATGAGCTTTGTCTCAAATATGTAGCCCAGAGGTATCCAATTGAGGAACCTGAGGAGCGTTTCCAGCGTTGAGCTCACCAACTGAGGATTCTGCGAGTTCTCCATTACGTAGAGACAAAGCATGAAAACCTGCTGGAATTCAGAACACATGGTATCTTTGAGATGCTTGGCTTTGGTCTGAGTCATCTGACCCGAGCTAAAATCAAAAACTTCCTCAGAAAGCAGTTTGAGAATGACCATGTTGTTTTGACACATGGACTCGTTGGATTTGCTAGCACCCACAATATCAGGTATGAAAGATGTCCAATTTTTCGGCCATTCTCTTTTCAATATATGAACCAATATAATGTTCAATTTTCCAAGATAAACTTTCTCTTTCTCGAGCGACTCTGGATTACTGGAAAGTTTGATAATAACGTTGACGATGTATTTCTTAATGCCATCACACTGGTCACGAGGCAGGACTTTCCAGCGAGTGTTGATGACCTGCTGGAGAATCTGCAAGGCGTAATATTTGGTCTGAGGGTTGCTTGAATACTCGAGGATTGTGTCGACGCGTGTCCAGGCGTCGGGGTGTTCCTTCAGCGTGGTCAGGACCTCTTGTGCCACTCTTTGCTGTCAGAGGAATAACTATTAGCACAAAAAATATCAAATTTACACCTGTACTAACTAGGATCACAGTCCTTTACTCATGTGCTTACAATGGTTATGGAATTTCACAGGTATGCTATGCTCTTCAATCTTTCACAGGTATGCATCATTGGCATTAGGTCCCCGGAAATTAAATCAATCCTTTACCTCCTACGCATAAAGTGCCAGGCAAAATTTACAGCTCAAAAGTTCACAGTAGTTTAAAAAGAAGTGAAGAACACTCAATTACACATCAGTTTTTAGAAAACACAGTTGAATCTCTCACGTATGGATGCAACATTTCAACAGACATCAAATGTAATGGACAAATTTACTAATCTGAATACATATTCTACTGACCAAAATGTCTGATAAATTAGATCAGATTATTTAATTTAAAGCACCCTATCCACATGCAACGTGTTCCAAAGAGGGGGAATTTTACTCATTTCGTTAGTTTAAAGCTTCCTAGCCACATAAAATGTAATCCCAAGACAGCATGAAGGAGGGAACATTTAGCATTGACCTAAGAAAATATGGAATCTATTCACAGCTATGTTCACACACAAGACCTCCTGTGCATAGAAGCAGTCAGTTAAAGAAGAAGAGAAAGAAACGATAAAAGAATTATCCCCACCTGCCATCATGCATACAATAAGTAGTCAATAAAACACTCAAACCACTTAGACAAAAATGCCTGTAGACATAAATTCTAGATTTTAATCTTAAGTATAACAGAAATATTATCACTAATAGGTATTAAATTAAACTGCTTGACAACACACCTTATCACCAGTGCCATTATACATGCAGTTGATGATTTTATCCAGCAACTCTATGTCCAGCTTTTGGCTGAAATCAAGAAGCCGAGCTGCCTCAGAAGCCAGCCCTGTGGTCGGAGTACTGTTGGTTGTGGTGGCAGCTGCTGCTGGGGCTGTTGCTGCACTCATCATGGCTGTACTTGACTGCACAGATAAACAACACAAAATCAACAACATTCCAATCCTGTTTCTCTGGCATGCTTGAACAACAGGTCAAGCATAGCAATGCTAGACAATAGAGAAAAAATATTAAGACAAGGTTGTTCATAACCTACAAGTAAACGGTTATCATGATATACAGAGTGTTCATTAAGTCACTTTACAGTTTTAAAATTTAATTACATAGCCTCGATAGAAACCCAGTATTGGGCCAATTGGCTCATTTCTATTGCATTATTCTAACAGTTCAGTAAATAAACAAAGTACAAGCATTCCCAGTAAAAAATAATCGGATAGAGAATTGAATCGACACTAAGGTTACCTACCTACATGCCCAAATCAGGGCATAAGGTCTCTCAAAAAAAGATGTAATTTAAGGAATTGAGAATGTATACATAAAACGATTCATTTTCCCTAGGCCAAAGCGTAAGACTTTCAAGCCAACAGTGAACTGCTGGTAGCAATCAAGCCCCGTGATTTGAACATCCCAATCTGAATGCATCTGGCAAACAAATTTTGTCTTCAAATCTAAATGTGGTCTTGCAATCCAATCACATGAAAATGCCAGCCCACCAGTCTTACTTGCACTTCATCACTGTGCACACCTCTGTCTCCCATTCTGACTTGTTTGATATTTTTGCATATTTTCTTGAAATTAGCCATAATTATGATTCCCTTGAAAGTGAAAAGTAACAGAGCAAGTAGTAGATGAAAGCTGATGCACTATTTTTAATTAGTTAGTTCAAAGCTCTTTAGCCACATGAAATACCATCTAAATTGCCTGGGATAGATTAATTGTTTGTACTTTAATTTCAGTAATAAAAATTTCTTCCTAATTTCAAAAGCCCAAACTGAACTATTGTTTGAATCACAAGACACCATTGCAGATTCATGAGCTCAAATTAACAAAAATCTTTCTTTGAAATAAGAATTATTGAGTCAAATTTGATCTTTCTTTAAAGAAATTTGTTATAAGAGGAAAAAAATTGTAGAGACATTAACATTCTCTTATAATTTGTAAAACCAACTGTCACAGCCCCCACAGAATAAGTAATCTTTCAAATATTAATCGGTACCTTCCTTTTTTAGGCAGTGAGACAGAGCAAATAAACATTGTGACATATGAATTCATTTTTTTGTTTATGTTCAGTCAGTTTTGAAACACAAATTAAACAATGAAAAATTTCTGGATAAAAGGTATAGATAGGCATGGACTCACACTCTAGAAGCATACCTACACTCCATACTTAATCAGAATACTTTGTGCACACCAGATGAATACTACTGCAACAAGTACTTCTAAACCATCATGTCCAGGACAAAATTTGAGCCCAAGGTATTCTTTATTATTTATACTATTTCCAAGATATGAACCCATAAGTTCCTAAAATTTACTATCAACATTCAACTGTTATCTTTTCTTCTCCAATGTAAAAGCACCCTCACTTCCTTTTATTCAGTAGCCATGAAAATCTGAGCCCTTGGCTTAAGCTCAAATGGTAAAATTACACCCTGAATTATTCATTAATCAACATTGTCACAAAAACAGAAATTATGTATGTGCACTTGTCTAGACATTTATACATTTATCAAAACTTGTGTTCAATTGGCTACTCTCTAAGTACAGAAGTATTTGAAATATGCACAATGAGTGAACACATTTAGAAGGTTAGAGTAGTAGAGTCTATTATAATAATCAAAATATATTTATAGAATCAACACATAATGCTGAAGAACTTCATATTATATTGCTGTGCACCACTGAAACAACTGAAATGACAATTACAAGATTCTATAGTCTTATGTTGACAGAAGACTTTCTAAACAATGAGCCCATCAATCAGTAAAAATCACTACTGAATACTTGACTGCAAATCTGAAGGTTTTTAATGACCAATCCTTTTCAACTCCATCATTTGCTAGGCACAAAAATGTAAGCCTTTTACTTAAAAGAGATGTCCTATGTAAATATTTTCATCAATTTCCAATATTACTCTGCTTCCCCATTAACCCCTTATACACTATACCCGAGATATCTTGTGGCTGTAGTCATTGCATTCACACTATCACTGTTAGTTACACAGAGTTACTGGAATTAATAAAAATATGATAGGAAATTAAAAACTTAACAATTGTTAAACAGAAATGTTAGATTAAGCTTACTCTACAAGTTTCAACAGGGGTTTCAACAGGGAAATTTTAACCCTGGAATGGTAACCTCAGGTATCTCATATCCCATAGCTTGCGTTCCATTTTTTTCCAATGGATTCAAGAGTAGGAGTCTTTCCTTCAACCAATTTTAGACTTGGGGTTACCATTACAGGGTTGAGAACAAAAATTACAGCCCTGCATATGAGAAGTTCCCTTCAGTCTCTGCTATAGAATTAGTCTGTGATGCAACAATGGTACCACTAGAATGGCTATGTAGATAACTTTGGTGAAACAGATGCTAACTGCTACTGAAATGTTGCTAAAAATGCAGAGGCAATTACTAAATTGCAGTGCTTGTTAAAATTGCATCAGCTGTTACAGATGACTTGAACGACCTAACACAAACAAGGTAACATTTGTATTTTTAAATTTATCTACATACCTGCATTAATAAAAAGACATTATAAAAATTCTATACATAAAGAAGCTTATTAAAATTAGATGACAAATGAATTTTCACATTAATTCAGAAGTCAATGCTTAAAAATGAAGTTTTAGCAAGAAATTTCTCAATAATACTTCACTTTTGAATGCAGTCAAGGTTATATAGGCATATTAGGTCAGCAACTTCAATAGTAATTTTGTTGCAAAAGTAAGACCGACCACTTGCATTCCTCAATCAGTGGATGAGGCATTTTATAACGTTCCTCAATGATTCACAACATCAGGAATTTTCACTGCAGAAAATCCATACCTATACTAAAATGACTGTTCATTTAAATTAATTTAAATAAGTATGCAAGTATGCTTGAGGTAACTAAAAAATGAAACTGAACTTGAACTAAAAATATACTGACACAGGTAGCTATGATACATCATAAGGACTAAGTTCTCACATTCACTAAATTTCCACTAGCCAATAAATTTACAAAATTTAAAACCACAAACAGAATTTATATAGATGCTTCGTCGATGCTCATTATGCATATGCATCAGACGGGAATGGGGAGCAAATTTAGGGTCAGGAATTTCCGGACTTACATATTTCAAGAAAAAAAATGGTACAATCATAAAACAATGGAAAACTGATAGGAAAGACTCAACTTTCCCTTGAAGTTTGCACGAGCTAAAGAATTATAGAGATGACCTAAGTAAACGAAACATAACCGCGCAAGGGCGGCAAATGGCTGAAAATGGAGAGCTATTGTTCGACGCAGGATGTGAATCTTACCTTTTCAACACCAGAAACGGTCAAGTTTGGAATTTCAACACGCATAGACACAGTATTAAGTTACTTAACTCTAATGCTTTGCTTGTTTGTAGAAAAAAGTACGCAACTCCGCTAAGAAGAACAAAGAATACAATGAATAAATACGTCCCGTGCGTTCATGACGCCAGCAAGAGTTGGTTTGAAACTGGTACGATCCGGATCACACAAACGCAAACACTGAAAAGCTAAAGGTCGCTGTGAATGATGACGCTCTCAAATGATCCAACAATCCTACTAAAATTCAACCACAAATCATAAATAAAATAAAATATACCTCTTATGGATAAAATAAATTATATTAAAAAGTTTATAACCTGTAGGATTGATTCATAACTTGAGAAAATATCTAAAATTTTACAAGTTAAAAGAATTCATAACTTTCTTGATTTAAGGGATCAGGAATGGAATATTTAAACTTAGAGTTTCTAATGCCCTATACAATAAATTATCAGGTGTAGGTGAGCTATACAAGAAAAAATAAAAACGGCAACGGTTTTTTATAATTGATGTTTATTTTATTCCAAAGACTGAAACATCCCATGTAAATGCTATTCATCAATATTATAGTAATATTATAGCTTTGAGTGAAGTCTTCGCAATATGACTTTCGCTTCAAAATATCAACAACGCAGATCATTCCAAGCTATCTACAATATCTTTCCTCGAATATTGACGAAGGGAATATTGTTTTTCTATATTTATTGAGTTTTTTTTCAATTTCTAACAGTATGTTACTCTCGAATCTCAACCGTTATGGAATTGGAGAGCTTGTCAAAATTGGTTTAGCTCATACTTACCTGACAATGAGCAAAAATATATTGTAATTAATTATATTTAATCAGAACTAATTGTTATAAAGCAAGGAGCTCCTCAAGGATCTGTTTTAGGACCTCTCTTGTTTTTGATAATCATTAATGATATTGTTAGTAAATCAGCTTCATTTTTAATATTTATCCTTTGCGCTGATGATAGCCCTCTCTCGACAGCTCTTCCTAATGAAAACTACAGGAAACAGCGGAATATTTTCATATATAGAGTTTAAATCACAACAATATTGGAAATTTAATTTGTATTTAATTGTGGTTCCCCTCACGCTTCCAGAAAGAAAGAATGAAAAAACGAAAGAAAGAAAAATCGTTTATTCTGAAATAAGTCACATACAAAGTATACAAC
>VOMN01117821.1:0-30228 GCA_014899125.1 Orchestia grillus | reverse complement strand
GAAGAGCTGTGCCCGCTGCGCCAAACACGGACTCGTGTACTAGAGGGAAGCGTACGCTAGTGTCGTGTTGCTGTGTATTATTTCGTTCTTTTTTGCATTGTGTATTTTCCGATCATTCTCATTCGCGCCAAGTTTGAGCGAAATCGTATTTCTTTCATTGGAATAAGATTAAGATGATGAATGTTTATTGCTTTGATTAGATTAGTCACTCAATAATTAGAAATATCATTAAATTATCTCGTGAATGATCTTCGATTGATCGGGCACCAAGGATGAATATTAGTAAGCGTGTTGATCAGGTCAAAGCTCACTAAATTAGATACGTTTTATTTTCATCTCGTCAATTTTCGGAACCTTTCATGAACCCGTATTACGAGCTTCCCAATACTCGATCAGCTATGAAGATTGGATGGAGGTTATAACACACTTCTATGTTTCTCAAATGTTAATGAACTAAACCCTAACTGATCTGAGCACATCGTAAGCGTATCTTAACGAATCAATAATATTTTAATAATGAATCTACTCGCTTACATGTTGCAATTAGAACCAACACATTAGGGACGCTAAAAAAGAACACCTCGACACCTTGAAAACTAGCACAAAAGCTAGACGCCATGAAATGCTGCGAGTGAAGCGATTACATGAACACGATTAGAGGGCAATGCGTAACTGGCGGAGGTGAGGTGGTGCGGTGGAAGAGGTCGCGCCAGCCGAATACTGAGACAAGCAAGTAGAGCTTGATTTATAGAATAGAAAACGCATCTGCAATATCATCCCACGTGATCCGTGGATGTGGACTCCTAAGAGTCGAGTAATGTAATCGTTTTATCGAGTACACAGCCCTTCTTCAGCAATTAATGCCCGCAGGAGAGAGTACAACTTCTCACACATGAGGCTCAGCTAAGAACGTCGTACAAGTGTTGAGGGGATGCCTGTGGCCCACTGCTGGAGGTTGGGATTTATTCTTTAGCAGTCTTTTAACTGTAAAGCAGGATGTGTACGAGATCCTAATCCTAAAATCAGATGTAATTTGAATTCAAGGTGAAATGAGATAAGCAGAACGTTTACTCAACTAGTATTCATATAAAATACCCAAATATATCTAAACTTACAAAGAATTAAGACGTAAGTCCGGTGGGTGAGGGTGCGAGTGAAGTTCTTGACCGATCTTTGTTCGAGCGTCGTTCGCGTCTTGTAAGGGCTTTTTCTTTTATGGGCGTGGATGATAATGAGGTTTTTCTCCCTCGTCTCATGTGTGGTTGAATATGTTTTTATGTTATGCGAGTAGACGCGCCTCTCCAAAAATGGTGGGACAAATGATGTTAAATTCTTCAGTTGTCCTCCTATTTACGGTAATTCTGACATGAAATGTTATTTTAAGAATCACTTATATGGACTGCCTTTTCTGACAGTCTCTCTATTCAATTAAGGAATACAGACCCGGCAATTTTCTCCCAATTCCTTAAGAGCCAGACAAAAAGACGAAGCAACCAATCGAGTAGCAACTGTGTATTAGTACATAGTGGGACTAGTCTCGTAGGGCGGAGACATTATTTTTTTTTTTCGAACGGGTGCCGTGTGCAACCGTAACACACGTCTCAAGGCGTCTCAGTCTACGATCCCACTTTCAAACCCCCCACTCCGCCCTACCATGACTCATGTGCAGTGCAGCAGTCACTGTTCTTAGTATCATTTCAAATTTATTTTATAGTACGTAAAATCCGTATTTTGCGGGTGATTCTTGTAGAATTCTACAAAAATGAAACATTTTCCATTCATTAATTCTTCCGAAAAACGTTTAGATTTGACTTTGAAGGTATTCCGGTATATACCACCGGTCCACGATAAACGTCTTCACTAATTTTAGATATCAATAACATGACGTACCTACGATACCATACGGCAGTTTAATCCCGTTATATTTCTTTAGCTTTAGCAAATCACATAGACCTTTTATACATATTATTAATATTTAAAATCAAGGTATATATGTATCGTAAACTCGTGGTGTTCTTATGGTGAGGACGAGGTCCCACCAGGGTTAGCCCTACCTACCTGCCTGGTGCAGGTGTGCACCTGACAAAACTTGTTGCCACAAAATTTTGGGTTGGAAGGATTAATCTATAACGGTAATTACCCAAGTGAACGGCGGTGTTTTCACACGGTCTGTGTAATCAATAGTGACGGTGTTAGGCGACAACCACGAGGTCCACATATATCGACAGTGACAGTTGACAGCTTGAGCATCTCGCAACTCTATTGCACCTAGCACTCTCATCCTCACGTCAGCTTCATGAGCCGCTGTAACTAACTGGGCAGTCTAAGGGTGCCCGCACACCAAAAGCGTGCATGCGCGAGATTGCAAGCGTGCTGAAGATGGTCTTTCAGTCTTTCATGCACTCTCGCTTGCCTGCACTCTCGCTTTAACGCTTTTGGTGTGCGGGCACCCTAAGGGCCCTGTTGAATTTCTGTAAAAAGTTCTCTCATATATTTTCGACTGTAATAGGTCATTTTTCATTGAACTTCCACTAATGTATCTGCAATTTGTTGCGGATCTTCATGATGAAAGGTTCTAAATTGAAAAATTAGGGATTTTAATTCAGGGCTTTTGACTCATTCCTTTGATTGGCAATGTATTAATGGAAGAAAAATACGCCAGCTCGTCATCGAACATACGGTTAATTTAATTCGCAGTTCTTTTTGGTTTTTGGAATGCAGTTATAATCATTTTTATTATAAAAAATAGAAATGACACTGTATTCCTGATAGTCGCTCTTTGCTGCACTTTTTCTTTATGATGAATGAGACGGTGTTATGAATACTTCTTGCTGTAATGGAAGCACCTAATCTTTTTTATTGTCCTTTTGTTCGTTTGACCCATGGTAGTTGTAGTGATTCATTATAATAAAGTTGCTTTAGAACCGATCGGGACGTTAGTAGAGGGCACTGAAACTCTCATTGCTTCAGCCCACGTCGTCTGTGTTGTATTGTTCGTATATCTGATTGTACCGCTGTGTTGTTCCTTACTGAGATTTTTTAGTTTTGTCAAAGGCACATCTTACACGAACTGACAGTTTTTCCTTCGAATAATTGTGTGATACACCTTTGCATTTTCTACTTATTTTAAAATAATTGTATGTTTTAGGCGAGTTCTTTTTGAGTGAAAAAGTTCTCAGTTCCTTCCACTCAGATCCCATTGGCCCCTTATTATGTCGTCCTCTCCACAAGTGACGAAGAACAATGCGCGTTTTTCATCCGCCTTTTAATTTTGTGAGACTTTATCCTACTATGACCTACTGAATCCGACCTTCAGTCATTTCGATATCGATGTTTCTTTGAATGAAAAGTGTACTAATGAATGGCTACGTCCGAGGATGCCTGCGTTAGAGCACAGGTTTAACTCATGGGAAGGTGTCAAGCACGCGATCGATATCATGACTGACATTAGGTCCACAACTACTGGGTGGCACGTTCAGTGAAAACCTACTTCGTTGAATAACAGACCGTGAGAGATAGATAATTGCGTAATGAACAGGTCCTGACAATCATTTCCTTAGCATTTTTTGATTTCTATACAGGGTAAGATATTTATGTATGTTTTGGGCGCTTTTTCAGTGACTTTACCTCATTGCTTCTCCTTGTGACCAGGCTTCGAAGGTGGCGGTGCAGAGCTGCCACGCCTACACGGACTGCAACTCTTGTCTGGAGGCGAGGGACCCTTACTGCGGCTGGTGCTCCCTCGAAAAAAGGTGAGCTCACTCTCCCTCATCCGTCTTCAGTATGTGGGCTCCGAGTTCCCTTAGATGTGACTTTATTTTCTATCGAATTTGAAGGTAAGTGAAACGAATGTCATACACAGCCTGTCTTAGTTGGCCTTTTAACGTAATAGTGTTTTTTCCTGCTTGAAGTAGTTTGAAGTGGCGCTCGTTGCAACGAAGCAACAAAAGTAAAATGTTAGCAAATTTGAACTTTATTTTCATAGTTCTGGTTATTATTTCTAATAGATGGCGCGTTTAACAGTTTTCCATTCATGCAGCAACAGTTTCGATGAAATTGTTCTCAAAATAGAGTTAACATTCTCGTTTTAGATGATGGTGATCGAGGTCAAATTGTTGTTTATTCATGTGTACGATACGATATTCTCTCCGTGCCAGAGTACTAATGTTACTTAGTACATTTAAAAATTGTCAGGTTATCATATTTTGTTGTTTCGTTTCGTTCGGAGTAATATTTATAACGTTATTTATAATACTGAGATCGGGATAAGGTTGAGTTTTTTACAATGAGTTATAAATTCAGAAATTCAAACTAAAAAAAATGGGTAGTTCTTCTGTGAAGTTTTATACTTTGCTGTGAAGTTTAACTAATGATAAAAAACATTCAAATCGAATAACAGAGGTTCCCATTGTCGCTAATGTTAGTGTAAGTAACTATCAAATGTCGTATTCTACGCTTTACATCACGGCTGTGAATTTTCAATTCCGATCTCGGATCCATGTTCAATGGATTCGCTCTACCTGCCGCTAAATCATCGCCTTCAAATAAGGGCTGAGGGAAAATTGAGCAAGGGAAAAATAATTATGCTTGCTACGCGTACGGTTGTTTGTCATACAAGTTCAAGAAGAAGTGAAGAAATATAGCGTATGAAATGGAGGAGACAAGGTTAGTGCGCAATGTGTCAGTTCGCTCACTTTAAATGACTGACTAACATTGCAAGTATTAACCATTTCAATTACTCGGGTATTGACAACATCAACGATCATTTATGTATGATAAGGTTGAACCTGCTTTCAGTCGTGTTTGATTTCAAACCTCAAAGTTATAGAAATTGATGAATAAAATGGATCTTACTTATTTTCTGTAGTTATGGTGATTCTTATGGTAATTTGGAGGAGACCCTGTGTCTGGAGGAGACCCTGTGTGTCTGGAGGAGACCCTGTGTGTCTGGAGGAGACCTTGTGTGTCTGGAGGAGACCCATTGTCTTGCTTGTCTAGCGAGGGGCTGGAACAGTGCATGGTGTGCAGTAGCTGAATAACCTAAAATTAGGGTCTCGGAAGGAACTCGAACAATCACAGGTAACTTCGATAACTGTGAGCTTAGACTGCTTATTGTAAGTTCAAGTTGCAACTGCCGGTTGTTATGGAGCAGTGGTACCATTATGCCCTAGCTATCTGTTATGAGGCTCATGATACATACGTTGTGGGCCAGATATATAACGAAACTTAGATGCTGTCATCCATAAACTTGCGCTAAATTTACTTTATTATAATTATTATTATTTTATTTATAAATTTTTCAAAATTTTGCTTATTTATAAAATTTGCACAAAAATTTTATAATTTTTCAAACTGAAGCAATTAACGAGGGATGGAGTAATTTTTTCAATCGTAAACCATTCACTGGGCTATTACAATTTTCTAATAAAAGTTACACTAGTCTGAGCTTATATCGACAGTTGATTTCATCGGTAGGAATTCCCGAAATTTTGTTATAATCAATAAGTTTCCACTGAATTTAATTCTGTTTGTTGCGCTAAAGCAGCTTTGTGGGGTTTTATCCCCCTTATAGTGCCCTTGTTTCTATGCTGCCATGACTCTGGAACCTGCCCCTGACTTTAGTTCACGGACTGAACCTGAGCGGGTGTCCGGCCTCCTGCACGAGTTGGGGTCCGGGGCAGTCGGAGATCATTGCTGGCCACCAACTTGATGAAAATTTTGCATTTGTTTGATTTAATTCACCAATTTGTGTGCTTAATCCTATGGCAGAGTCCATGGACGTGTGTGCTTTACGAAGTATATAATTTGTGGATTGTAGAGTTCTAGGCATGTTCATGAATACTGGCAGTGAATGTTTCGTAATAAGATTTTTTTTTCAAGATGTTAGGTAACATTTCACAGTCATGTAGCTTAAATTCTGATAATCAAGGTGGGTTTAAAAAAAATACTGAAATTGAAGGTATATATGTGAAAATTAAATTTCCGTAAATTTTTCGCATCCAACTGACTGTTTCTAATGAGGCACCCCGTTTCGAAGATTATGTTGCCAATCATTTTTTATAATTTCATCATTGAAAGCTGTAATATCATTGAATATATTAATTGAATAATTCCTAAAACGGTAACTCGAAATAAGATCTTTCCAGTTTGTCATTTTTTTTAAATTTGCGAGATTATTCTTTATAAGCCATTGATTCTCCATTTCTATTCGGATGCTAGGGTTTTGGGTAAGCTCAACGTGTTGTATTTCCGGAAACAAAATATTTTTATTTAACCCAGAAACTGAGCTAAATATCTTGTTGCATTGCAATTGGCTCAGTTGCAACAGAACTTCCTTTTTTCGTTTGTTGGCACATCAATAACGACGTGTAATCTTGCTGAGGATTAATTTATGCAAACAGTCCGTGTACCGCCAGCTCTTGCTGCACCATACCGCCTACTGTGTTGAAGTCTGCTCTTTCCTCCTTTATTTTTATGGTGCACATGTATTGCTAACGGCGGAACATAAACGAGCTCCCCTGAAGTGCCTAAATTGGCGCATATTAATGTGTCTTAATTTTGTCTGAAAATTTAGCTGAGCGAACATCGTGTTTAATCAATTCTTTTTATGGCCATAAAAGTGCGCTTAATATCGGCACAGCTGCCTCGATCCAGGCTCTGAATAATTTACCTTTACGGCCACTAAAACAAGCTTCTAATTTGTAGAAATTTGGCAAAACTTGCCATGAAATCAGGTTCCTACATTGCCCAAATGAAGTACCTCCTTCGTTTATGAGACGCTGAAAGTTCCACGAATTACCCTAGAATTAGTTGATCTTTGGACGAAATTCTCCGCAGACTGCTCTATAGAGCCTTTTGCCCCTGACGCAACAGGCTTTCTTAACTAACTTTAGGGGCTTTACTCGGTAAAAAATTCGATACTTTGCTCTTTAAGGGGCTTGAATTGGCTGGTTTATTGCATCGTTATGGCGTTACCAGCATTTTTCAGACAGGAAAATTGAGATGTTCAGAAAGACGTCATCACGACAGAAGCGTGACGCGAGATGCATACGGTGACAAATCAGCTGCAACGCAACTGAAGAAGTCTGCCACATGGCCTAAGGTTTTCAAGAAGGGTACTCTAAAAGTACATTTTTCTAAGATTGGCTTCCTGAGCTGTGCACTCAAATCAAATGCGTCGTTTCGCAAACCTTTATCTACGGGGGAGAATTTTTCACAGCGACCTGATCAAATTTGATGTTTTCGTTCTATGTACTTCTCCGTAGTAATGAGCGAATTGACCTAAATAAAGTGAAATCAAATCGTCGCTTTATTGTCTCGATAATTTTTTTCAACATATTCGATGGATTATTTCATACGAGTTCATATCGCATGGGTGCAGAAGTTGTCGCCTCGGAAAAGAGCAAAGGGGCTGTATTTTTTTTCTCGACACCCTTTGCGCTAGAACTATACAGGGAAGCCCTAAAATTGTAATCACCTACTGCAACAATTTCGAAACTGAAAGACTTGCTCGAGCTAATCTCGGGCGAAAGTGTAGTGACTTAAATTATCCGTGGGTAGGTGGCGTTCACTTTCAATTTGCAAGCATGCACCAGTTTTTTGTTTCGAAAATTTTCAATTAGAAACAGCGAGTGCATTCTTTTTATTTAGACTCCTCTGTAGAATCTGACACTTGGCTCCTCTTGGGACCATCTTTTGTGAAGTTTCAACAAAGAATGGAATTATTCGTGAATGGGAAGCATTCGAATTGTTAGGGTCAGTTTAATATAGTCATTCATCATGTTTTGCTTTTCCTTTGCTTTTGTCGATATTTGTACAGTAAATTGATCGCACAATTTTGATCAATGAACAAAATTCTGCCTGGAAATAATTTTTTTACGCGAGATTGCTATTGCAAGCTCCATTTTCGCTTAGGATTCAGTGGCGTTTTGTACTCGGTTGGTGTAATTAGGTAGCTCAAATTTTAAGAGCAGGCCTCCACTAATCCTGTCACGCGGCCCCGGCGGTGACACTCTTCATCAGCTCAACTAAATTACTTCATTAAAGATCTCTGGCAGCTGCCGTCGCTTACTTTTACTGCCACCGGACATTTTTAGCCGAATTTCTTTGAAAATTCACGTAGTTCCCTCAACACTGTTAATTTTGGTTCCCTGCTGCTAATATTAAATAGTTTTTCTCTCTTCTCAGAGTCCCCTCCAATATTTTTCTTCAAGGGGAGGGTTGATCCTGCGGAGCTGAGCAGTGCTTGCGTTCCCCTGCTTGAAATGCCGCTCCCTAAACTTGGAAGCGCGTATCTTCCAATTTTATTACGCAATTTTTGCCTATTTCAATCGACTTGTCATATCTATTCCAATGAAGGTATAGACAAGTTTCAATTGCGAAGTGATGGAAAAGTGTCTGTATTTTTTATAACAAGAGCATTCGTTGAGTCCCGTTGCTGTTTTTTCAGTGAGCTGTTTCAGAACTTTGGAATCCTCTCTTGCTCATTTCGTAGCTGCTCATTCGAAAGGGACTTTTTCATGTATAATGTATTGGGCGCTACATATATCGTGGAGCGGCCATTTACCATTTATTGCAGGCCTTCGGGTCAGCGTAATAGCGACATAATCCACTGTAATCGTTGCTTGCTGCTCGTATAATTATTGCGTAGTGATCAATAGCCCATTATGCGGCACTAATGAAGCAATTATACTGAGAGCTTACTTCCGTCACCTCCCAAAATATGCCGTGCCTGGAAGCAGGTGAAAGCCCTCATACTTCTCCATAACGGAGTCGTTTGCTCGTGGAGTATAAATGACAATTATGACCCCGTCATGGTCTACACGTTCTGTCCACTTATCCACCTCGGTTTTAACATATGTTTCTAGTCATAATTATTGTCATTTCATTGTTTCTTCGACGTTATTGGATACTTTGAGCTTATGGATTGCTTACGAAAATACGGTTCTTCGGAGAAGAAGATGATCGTCATCCTAACCGACATTAAATACCTTACTATTAGAGGCTTCCGTGCCTCAAATGCTCGGCTTTCGCAGCCAGTCTGTCGAGATAACAGCTGGCATTCATTCATCAGAGAAACAGTCGAGGAGCTCCTTCAGAAATGTCTTGTCAATTTGGCAATAATTGGTACTGTGTTAATGATCTACGAGGAGTTCTTGTGTGAGGCTTTCAAAAGGTCGATAGGCACTCAATGGCGTCATTAGGAGCCAGAGGAGCGTGCACCGCGTTTATTACTCCTCTGTTGCATTTGACTGAAGCCTCCTCGTTGGGGGAGGCTAAGCGACTGCTGTTGTGAATGCACCTGCAGTTCCGCCTCGTCAACCATGAAGTGTTTATCGCCGTGCGCTTGAATGGCACAGTCGTCATCTTGAGGGACCGCGCGCCTCCCAAGAACATGCAGCGGACGGGCACCCGAGTGTCTCACCGCTCTTGACTTGGTAATAGCGTCCTATTTTGAAGCAAGCCTCTGCTCATGCAGATGTCCCGTCTCCTGAAGGCTTTCGATGGTATGGCGCTGGTGACGTTGAGAGCTATGTTGTGTTTTCGCTTGACGGATTGCAGCAGAAATTGTTCACCCTGTAGGTTTTTTTGGTGAACGAACATTTAGTTCACGCTTTGAGTTGGCATTGTGTGGAAATTGTTTTTTTTTTTTTAATTCCTAAGCTCTTCACCGATGAAGTGCCCTTCCATGGTGAGTACTTTCCAAAACCAGAATCATTTTTCAGAGTGATGAATTACAGTGTGTCCTAGAAAGTACCTCATGTTTTCAACGTCAATCATTCCCAGCTACCAGTCAACCAGCGGTTGCCAGCGTGTTTGTGATCGCGTAAGTTGTGGACATCGGCTCGTGCAACGAGTGAATATCGCTGCAGTATTTTCAAATCGCGCAATTCCCTTCTAAAAGGTCGAGCGGAAACACGTTTTATCGATTTTTGAACCAATATTGAACTGTTGGCTGAACTCAGCCTTTTATTTGTGTGTTGCTTCAAAACTTATTTGCCTCTGTAAAGGATAAGATAATAGTTTATGTAAAAAATAAATCAAAATAAATTCTAAGCTAAAAGCCTGAGCTCATCTTATGGTGAATAAGAAACGTTTATTTCTACAGATGTGAAAAAAAAATTATTTTAAAGTTTCAACTTTTCGAGTTTTTCCGTTCGAAAATCTAACGTTTGATGTACGTAAACATTTCATAAATTAATTTTGCCCATAAATTAATGAAAATGAAAATTGATAGGATAGCAAAATTTGTTGAAACAAAATCCTTCCTTTGTACATTGACAACGATGATATTTGCCAACATGAAATTTTACCCGTATGGAGAATTGCGGTCGAAGAAAGCGAAGACGCTTTCGACACAAGCAATTGAAAACCTACCACTAGAGCTACTGATTAGCACTTAACTTTACCACTTAATTTAACTAATTTTGTGGAACAGCTTAGAAAAAAATGTAGATCTTATTCTGAAAATTTCAGAATTTAATTAAATTAAGTGATAAAGTTAAGTGATAATTAGTAGCTGTTGTGTCAGGTTTCCAATTGCTTGTGTAGAAAGCGTCAACTAGACTCCCTCCCTTAGTACTTCGACTGCAATTCTCCATACAGGTAAAATTTCATGTGGACAAATTTCATCGTTGTGAACGTAAAAATGAAGGATTTCGTTTTAACAAATTTTGTTGTCCTATCAATTTTCCTTTTAATCTAAACTAGCATATCCGAGTTATGAACACAAATTTCATGAAAACTTTAAAAATTGTATTCATATATTTTACTGCTTTGGCTAGGCTAGGTCAGATGATCGTCTGTATTCGTACATGGCGCACGTCATGGTCGAAGTGTTAGGGGACATAGAATGGGCAGTAGACAGTAGCGTTCGGTTAGTTAGGTTTTTTATCCTATGCTATGGGAAGTGGCGCCAACAGGGAGGCAGTTAGGTTACCTCGGCTATAGAAAGGGTTGTGCGACTTCTAACTTTTTTGCCCATTTTGCTTTTTTTCGATTTTCATGCCTTCATCGCTTAATATTCTTTCTCTTGTCTTCCTCTTCTTTCTTAACTTACTGTTTCTATGCGCAGAGAATATTGTGTGGGAAACGCCTGTGCATAGATTTCCTCTCTTGACATCGCATTCCATGTGGCTGCGGAGCTTCAAGCTAACTAATAGAATAAAAATAACTTGACTCTCTATTCAATCGCTTCAGTTTTTCTAATGAAAACATCTTGCTTGGCCACTTGCTGCCGTCTTGATGAGGCAGAGGCGCATGCCTGCCTGACTTCGTTAAGAATATGTTCCCATTTTTAAAATTTTCTGACGTTAAGAATCTGTTCCTGTTTTAAAATCTTAATCAGAATATTTCGGCATTATAGAATCTTGTGTACGTTTGTTATTAGAACTGATAATTTGTTACATAATTTGGTAAGCCGTAGCCATGAACTTTTATAGAGTGAGTATTCTATTCTTGTACTTTCAGTAGTTTCTTAGTCTTCGAATATTTATGTGGAGTTCTTGGTGAGAAAATTAAAGAGGCTGGTCTTGATCTTACTCAAATTTTAAGTTTTGGTATTTTACTGTTAATTAATATGAAAGACCAAGTTATGTTACTCTGCTTTTAAATTTTCAAGGTAGTTCCACGGGGAAAGTTGAAATTTTTTTATACCTAACGGGTGCATGGAAGCGTTTTTTCTGTTCTGACAGTTCATGACGGATTGGAATCCTCAAGACAAACCTGGTTATCATTGAAGCAAACGTATAGTGACACTTTGCAACTTATGTGCGCACTTCATTAGGCTATTTATTATAAAAAGCCATGTAGCCCTTGAGCAACTTATCTTGTAGAGTTTATATTTCTTATGTTCGCGGAGAGGCGACGCGTGCTGCAGCTTTGGCTGCAGGGCTAGTCCATTTTTCAGCCTCTCAAGCTTCGAAAACACCATCGTTAGCTCCTCCCCATTCATGTTCTCCGAAAATAGAAATAGAACGTCAAAAAAGAAGCTGTGCACTTTTTCGGAGACTTAATCACGCTCTTTCGAACGGTAATTTTTGCAAGGTTAGCTGCAAGCTTTTTGTATAAATTTCCCTCTCTTCGGACGTTCACAGTAGTTGGAAATTTACTGGAAATATTGGCATTGTCTCTTCAGGGGTTTTTACTTCATTGCTGTTGATCACTTATTGCGGAGCTGTCCTGGATTTCAAAGTGCCTTCAGTGGCATATCAATGTTGCTATTTATTTTTTCTGTGTTTACAAGATCGTGATTTAATAGTAGAGAATTTTTGTTTACACGTACGACTTAGCTTATCTTCGTTGCTCCAGTTGACGGTAAACTTATTTTGGTAAACATTCGAACGCATTTTAACCCTTTACTGCCCAAGTTATTTTATCGTCAATTAACATTTTTGTCGAAGAATACACATTTTCTCTCGGAGGTACGTCGTATCTACATTAGTTGTGAAACAAACAAAAATCTCGAGACAATATTTCATGCCGATAGGCTTGATTTTTGTCTCAACATATATAGAAATGTAATTACAATATGTGCACCAAATTTGGTACGTGGGGCAGTGAGGGGTTGATGATGTCAACCCAAATTTGGTACGTGAGGGGTTGATGGCAATATTTTGTTTAACTGGCCTCGTATCTTCACTCACTCAAACCAAGTGTATCATTTCAAAGTTTCCACTAGAGCAAGTGACAGTGATCATACATACTTGTAAGCACCCCGCTTCGTACTTCTCTTCCATTCCGCCTTCAATTCGTAACGCTCTTGTTGCTCGAGTCACTGTCTGACTTTTTACTTCTAAGCATTGGTGATGTTATTCTCTTATTTGTCTAAAATAGCAAACAACATTTCTTATTCGAATCGTTCATCGTGTTGCCTCGCTAGTGAATTAATTGGTAATTTTTATTCAAATAATTGATGAAGCTGCTTTTCACTTGATTAAAATATCCCACTAAATAATAATAGACCAGTGTTATTTGGTTGGTCCGTCTGTCTCCCTGTTTTGCTCTTAAGGATTTGGATGGGAGAAAATTCTCGGGTCTGTATTTTAACGTAACTAATCAGCGAGATTGTCAGAGAAGGCAGTCCGTATCAGTGATACTGCAAATAACAATAATTCATATCAGATTTACCATAAATAAAGGGCGCCTTAAGAAATTACCATCATTTGTGCCGACATTTTTGCCGGGGCGCGTCTGCTATTTAAATAGTTCATAATTTTTAAAGTCGGACTTGAAATTCTCTTGGTGAATAGTCGAGTGTTCGTTGTTCTCATCGAATCATTCGTACTAATTTTGTGATCATGGTTTGGTGTGGTGTATCAAAGTAACGGGTTATTTACAGAGAGCTTAGAAAGTGTAGTTGTGCCGCGTGAATGTTAGGCGTACTATTTGCTGCTCGATTTCCAACTAATAGAAGGTACGTAGTTTATAATTGGTGTAGTGGAGTCTTCAAGCAAAAACGAAAACCTCCAACACTTTCGCGCAAAATATACAACTAACTAGCAGAAATTTGATACCTGTGTTTTCATTCCCATGGCTCTTGCTTTAATTTTCAAGCCCTGCACTCCCCTCGAATTGCCGTCCATCTGAAAAATCCTTCTAGAATTTAAATTTAGCTCGCATCATTTTTGTGTGCTTCTTTTCGCCTGCATGGAGGTTGATAGCAGTCGCCGCCCCTGTTGCCGTGTTTACAGAAGCTGCCTGGCCTCGCCCGGCCAATTGTCGAATAATCAGTTCAGCAAATACCTGCTGAGCAGCCCTCCTCTGTGGGCCCTCCTTTCCGCCTCCTCGTTTTCCAGCCTTCGCGAACGCGAACGAGGCCGGCCGTTTGTTGTGTTCAACCTGGTCTGATCAAGCGCTCAAATTTTATTGACCTCACAAAGCCGGATACATTTTTTTGCGAAAAAAAATTTGCCAAGTGATCACGCTGTATAGAATAGGTGTTTGACTCAATTTTCAACCACTGATTGAAAGTAATGTAAAGAATTAGTGAATAAAATGCTCTTTTTCTGAACGCTGTTCAAGAGCGCCATTGGGTCATTACGGGTTGAAGCGCCAGTATTTGAACAGGAAGTGAGAAGAATGCCTTTATGATGAAATCTATGATTAGGTAAACACAGCTGTGACTAGTGTAGGATTTAGCTGTATGATTAAAATGAATAATTTTCAATTATTACTCACATCTGCGTAAATTTTACCCTTGGGTTAAACAAAAGATTATTTTTCCTTGTGTTCTTTAGAAATTTTTCCAAACGGTTAGCCATTACGAATAATAATTTATTCTCATTTTTAGAAGTATTCTTTTTTACATACACTTGTATACATTAACCTACACTTGTAGAAATGTTTCATAATGCTCAAAATATTATAGCGTTCCGGTGTAAAAATTTTCCTCTGTCCTTGTCATGTGTGTGTGTCACTCACACAATTAACGCTGCAGTTAATTGCTCCATATTTTGGTACTTCTCCAGGCTGCAATCCGCTATTTTAGTACAACATTCGTGTTCGTAATAATTCATGGAACTTCGCTTCTAAAATATCTCAACACATTTCTTCTACAAAACAAACACCGGAAAAATGTGTTAAAAATGTCATTTTTCCCTTGCAACACAGTGACGTCAAGTCTGTATTCGATTTCGCATGCATTTTTTTCATTGGTACATAAAAATGTGCTCGCAGAGCACACCTCGCGTTTGACCTGCGTGTGGCTGCTCGTCCTCTGCGTCGTACGGCAAAACTCGACAATTCGTGCTGCCTCCAACTGTCTCGGCACCGACATCACGGCTCCAGTCGTGTCCAAACGTAGTAAAGATCTTTCATCCATTCCCGCAGCGAGTTTTTATAGGTGCCCTCCCTCTCGTCGGTGCAGGGGAAAACTCACAAAAGTTCTTCTTGACACGATGCAATTAAGTGACATCTGTGGAAATCTGAAAGAAAACTCAAGCAGGAAATAGATGAGTGGAAAGGACGACAGATTGGTGGTCTGGGCGTCAGAAGCGTTTCTATGGGTGTCCGCAGAGCAGGCTCATGCGACACGACATTTCTCAAATGATCGATCCCTAATGGTTCTGCACTTTATATGCTGATTGATATCTATGCTCTTTCTTTAGTTGGTAACACTCTACTGAACAACTTTTATTCCGTTTCTCCTCATCAATTATGATTTACTTATCCATGTATTAAAAGTACATCCGCTGAATAAGTGGACTTCATGCTATCTTGTTCAAATTTTAACATCAACTCCCGTCCCTCAGATGATCAAAACATCCTGTCACAAATGAGGTAAAAATCCTTTAATTTTTTAAGAAAACTTAACGCAAAACTGTTGGAAATGTATTCAGAGCGTACGGTTCATGTTTTAACTCTAAAGTTAAAGGTATTAAAACGTCGAGAATGGAACGATAGAAATTCATCAGCCTTTTAATGTTTAGTTTTGCTCATTAGTATCTGATAATTGGACGAGGATCAAAACATCCATATTAAACATGCTGAAAATTTTTATTTCCATTTTTATGCATCTTCATTTTGATATTATGAGTTCAATTAACTGTAGAGGCTTCTCTCCGAATTACAGCTAGTCATCTAACTCATCTTTGGTTTCTATTTTCCAATCAAAGTTGATTCCATTTTACGATGTTTCCTTTCTGTATTCGGAAGAAAAAGCTTGTGTGAGCTCTTTTGTTTACATGCAATCGTTGCAAGTTTGATCTCGGTTGGAAACAGAAGCTGATCTACATCCCCCATTGCGCTGCTGGTGAACTGTTGCCGGCTGCGTATGCTTTCCTCCCTAACATAATCTTTTCGCCGGCGGAATTGTAGCAACTTTGTAACTTGTGTTGCGGGAGTTGCTGTCGCTCTTGCACCGATCAGCGTTTGCAGGAAGCACGCTACAAGCTTTAATAATAAAGTTAGGGAACCCAGTTGAGCTCAATTCTTCCGTGCGGAGACCTGAAATTTTCCTCAAACTTGTGCTCGATGTGCATTTCCATACCCGGCGGGGAGAGGGAACCACGGCGTCCGCTTCCCGGTTTTTGTTGCCTAGCCGAGGCTTCTCGCTTACACTTCCTAGCGCTGATTCCTGAACCGTGGCTCTGCTGACGCTGCACAACCATCTTGACCGAGGATCTCTTCTTCTAGGAAATTCACCTGCGCTTGTGATTTTCGGGCCGAAAGTTTTTGAAGTCCAGCAAACGTCGAGGTGGAGCCTCCGTGTAAGCTTCCTAAATTGAAGGCATTATCCACTTCGTCACGTCTCGCCTACACTATCTTGTCTTTCTTGAATACCCAGCAATAAGTTTAAATGAGATGAAGAAAACGTTTACTTGCTCAAACTACCCTGAACTTGTCACAAGTTTTCTTTCATTTGTAGTGTTTTCTATTTTATGGAGTAATACTTGGTGAACTTTCTTTGCAAACCCTACCGTTGTTCTTCATTTTTTTATCTAGTTACAGAATTAAATCCTTATTCATGAGCTAACGTCGTTGAGATTTACGCCGCCTCAGAAACTAATACACTGTTTCAGTTTGCGTCGTTTTTCTGGGCTTCTTTTGAAAGCTTGGTCGGAGGCATCTTAGAAAGGCAGGGTCGTCCATTCCAGGGCAGCTCTAAAGTGACATTTCCGCCGGGTTAAAATACTTCCATGCGGCACTAATGGCATCGCAAATCGTCTGTTAAATTGTTTACAGCGGTTAAATTTAATGAAAGCTTCCTAATGGCCTCGGACTCACGCAATTTTCCTATTATATAGAAATTGCCACAATGGAAGCAGTCTGGGCATTGGAAGGTGCTCAAAGTGCAGACGCGGCCTCATCGTCGGGACAGACTTGTCTCTGAAATTTGTCCCTTCAGCGCTGAGTGATTATGAAACACCAACAACTGACGCTGGGCATGACATGGGCCTAGCGGCCTCTCAGTTGTATGTACATGGGAAAAATTTAATGCAGCTTTTTGTATGCAGTACATTCGCATATTTCTTTAATTTGCACACGGGAATTTACCTTGAAGTTATGAATATAATAAAATTTTTTAATAAGACTTGTTAAAAATGCAAATTTAGCGTGAGGTCAGAAGCATTTTATTTAAGCTACAGTTTTCTCATCGTGTGTCTCGGAATGAACATTCAATCAGTGATGTTTGGCATCCCTGAAAATAAATTATTGCAGTTTTCTCTTCAGATCCCTTATTTTATTATCATTGATCTGCGAGAAATTTTCTACGCCTTTTCATCTGACTTTATTTCAACAATGGCTGATCAAAGTCAACTTAATGGAGCGGCTCTGGTCAACAGGAATCGAATTCGCTGGTACTTTCTTTCTTAGAAAGATTTGCATTAGGCGCTGCGGCTCATTCCACCGTTCCATCAAGTTTGCTAAAATTATGACGAATGAGGTACAAAGACCTCTCTGAGGCTATTACGAGGCGTGATATTATTCTAATTTTGCTTACACAAAGTTCTCATTGCATTATCCATCAAATCCTCATAGAAGGAACCTGATTTGGAATTCCGTTGCTAAGAATTACTCAGAATAGTTTCGGTGTGGAGCGTAGACCCAAGGCACTGAGGGGCTGCAGTTACAGGAGTGACCGGTGGCGCTGTGGTGCGTGTGGGAGTATCGATCCAGCTTAGTGGCCGACATCTTCATCGCATTACTAACCTGACAGCTGACAACACCGCTACCGGTCACCTGGCCAGCGTGGTCCAGTCATTACCCGGCGCTTCTCTCTCTAATGCTACCTTGCTGCTGACGCATTTCTCCCGTGATTGGCACCTCGTCGCAATATCAAAGTGCGCCCACTTCACCAGAGCTGTTCGCCATCCTGCTGCAAGCCTCATGTCCTAGCTGCAGCGTCTCTCCATGGATGAGCGAGCTAGCTACTCAATTACGCTCTAATCCTATGAAATATCATCTGGAGAAAATCTCCGGTGATTGATCTGGCTTCTTGGTATGTAGGTTTCGGACCTCAAAATGGGTAATCTTTTCGAAATCGGCTGGTGTGCATTTTGATGTCGTAGACTGTAATCTGGAAAAAAATTGTTCATCTGATAACATCATATGATAATAATTAGTTACATTTTAGTTTAAAGTTTCTAAACTTCTCAAGCAAACTTGTAAGAAAAATGAATGAATTGAACTGTCATTCTACCCAGTCCTTTTAGAAATTTTGTTATTACCAGTTTCATTCGTAAATTCTTTCTGCTATGCGTCAAGATGAACTGCAAGATTCGCGATAGCAAATTACAATGCGGGGATCTTGTGAGGTAAAGAAGATGAAGAGCAGTCATCTCTTCATACACCTCAAATTAATCTTATTATTTTGGACGTCACGTGCTGCGTTCCGTTACTCTATTTGAGAGGATACTTCACGTGTAGCTCGAGGTACGACACATTGAATGTAGGAAGGAACCCTAAGCTTCTGTCGTCAGTGGCGTCTTGGCATCTGACCTCACAGTATCGCTGGACGCACGTTGGAAAATTTGTTGTTCTTGTTGCGAAAGTTTGATGCGAATTTCATTGTAGTTCTCGGACGGAAATTTTTTCTTTTACTAGTTTCCCACCTTTTGTGGGAAAGTTGCCCTCTATCTATCTATCCATCTATCTATCTATCTATATATCTAACTATCTAACTAACTATCCTTCGTGCCCGCTTTGATTCTCTCCTTCTTCATGCCTTCTTCGCTGATGATTCTTTACATATATTTTTTTTATAAAGCCCCCGCCTGCAACCAAATCGTTAAAAACGCAAGTTTTATTGCTTTAAAATATTAAAAACAAATTTTTATTGCGGAAATGAAAACAAGGATCTGGCAACAGGTCAAAGAACAAGGCTCCGACCAGACGCCTATGTTGGTGGCTTACAACCGCTGTGGGTGTGCACGCACTACATCACATGAGCGCTGTGACCCCGAGGCATCAAACTTCTCCCTGACCGAAGCACACAAGCAGCGCGAGAATAGCAAAGCCCAAGGGAACACAACCTCTCACTGTGACTGCACACTGCACACTCCGCACTTCATATTCCTTCTTAGCTTACTGTTTCTGTGCGCAGGGTATCTAGTGTGGGAACACACCACGTGCATAGATTCCCCTTTCTCCGAAGACCACGCTAAGTGATCCCTTTTCTTTCGGTGCGAAATAGTCTGAGTTACCAATGGGCTGTTATCCTTACCACCATCACTTCTACAACTACTACTACTTCTTCTACTGCTCGAAACGTAGGCAACATCGAGAAACTTATGATTCAAATTCCTACATGTGGCTATTTTCATTCGATATTTCGTCATACGGACATTTTAAACCTTTATTATTCACTTCTTGCGTTTGCATTGCTCGAAATTGTACCCAATGAGCTTGCTACTCTCTCATGGGCCCTGCGTATTGTCAATGACGGGCTGGTGAAGTTTTCCGTTTTTCTACTACTTTTAAAGTACTTGTAAATTTGATATAATTAAATAGATAGCTACTTCGTTTTCTCTTTCGATAATGTATGACAATTTCACCCGTTTTTTTAGCTGTTCATTGATATTTTGTTAAGTATCCGAATTGCTTAATCTTTCTTGTACGCTTTGTGCATGCTGCTTTCCTACCTTTTTCAATGATATTCACCTGACGTGAATTATGTGTATAATACAGAGGAGGAAGATTCTCAGCTCCCGAGGTAAGTATGACGAATGAAAATACAAACTCATGATTTGTGTCTCACCCTACTTAGCAAAAGTCACATCAAATATCAGTAGAGTCGGGAATAAAGAGAAACTGGTTGTAGGTTTCTTTCATAAGTTCCCTGTTTTTGTAATCCTAAATTTTAAAATCACTGGCCGTTTTGGTGAAAACATTAGTCGTGGTAGTTTGAATTTGAATCTTAACTTGTCAATGTATCTCGATTCTTCACATGTACGATATTACTGAACCCTGTAATTGATCAGTGTAATTCATTTCTGTCTTATGTTTACCGTCATTGATGTCAGACATTTTTGCAGGATTAGGGTAATACTTCATTCGAGACGGTTCCTAAGATAATCCCAAACGATTTACGGAATTTTGTTTTTCGTGTAATTTGTGGCCTGCTAGAATACGTGTTTTGTACGTTTGTAGACTTTTTATCGTGAGCTTTTTGAAATTATAAATTTAAAAGTTGTTTACTTGAACCACTGTATTTCCATGGAGGAATCTGCTTTGCGTATAGAACACTGCGAGAAGTCAAATCTTCATTTATTTCAATAAGCGCCGAAATTTTATAGTTAAATCAAACCGACTGTGATTGCTATTCAGGGTAACATTAAGCGTCCTGTAATTAATTTGCCATTAGGTCCACGTTCCCCGAAAGGCTGAGCAAGAGTAATTTAACAGCGTATTCATTAATGCTTGCAATCGTCTCTGTCGGATTCGATGTTCCTTTTCAATTTGAACGTGACGCTCCGGACTGCGTGCGTGAGGCGCAACATAGTTGATGCTAACGGCGTGACACTCAATCGATAATTTCACACGTAGCTATTGGCTAGAACGTGGGCCTTCGTCCCTCACATGCGTGCGTTGGTACACGCTCCCACCTAATAATAAGTCTCCACCGACACCTTCCAGAGCGATGACCGCAAAAAATGACAGGATTTTGCGGTGCCAACTCTCCGTGACCCCACCAAGCCATAGCGAGATTCTCAAAGAAAAACGACTTGCGAATGTTTCTTTGTGTAAAGCGTTGTGGTGATTACTCTGAAGAATGTGTGGGATAATACAAGCACCTTTTATGGCACTCCAAGTTTTTGCGTTTCTGTCTGCATTCGTGTCCAGTTTATTGTTTGATCCTAACAGCTGTTCTTCTGATGTCTAAAGCGCAATTGATGTATGTGCCACCGTCAAAATGTTCCTCAAGAGTCTTCTGTGCCACAGGGGCTCATTTGTGGGGCAATGTCGTAAAAATTAACTTTTAATATCTAAATTTGGGACGTTATTGGGTTTGTGTTGAGTGACTGTCTATAAATTTTTGTACGCTTTGTTTTTTAATTATTCCACTTTGTTTACTGCATCTCAGGCTTGTGATGCTTTAGTCTTAGCCTTTTTTTTGGGTCGCAATAAACTATTTTCAAGCAACCTCATTTGACACCTTGATGCTGCATGCTAGAATCAGTAATAAATACTGAGTGTCGATACTTGGCTGCGGGCGCGTACTTCATCTTTATTTTATACAATTTTCATGTAGTGACTGCCGAGCCACATTTAAAAACATATTTTAATGCCTCTTCGATATTATCACCTTCTATCTCGAGTATTTACCATTTATTCAGGTCCTTTACAGTTCATTTTCTGCTACGTAAATGACCATTGACTCTGAGTAACTGCACTCATTTTTCCCGTTTCTATTCTATGGGTGTGCTGAACAAAATATAGAAATACGCTCGGTGCTACATTCATTCTATCTTAATTGAATTCATTCACATCGTATTTCAAGCCGAAGAAAGCTTGTTCATTATTGCGGAAAGAATGTGGGCATTTTAGCCAAAAATACACTTGACGGATAGCATCCCAACTTTCCTCGTGCTTTTTTTCAATTTTTACACTAGATGTTTTATGTACGTTCCATTGTTACCAAACGGCTTGAAAATTTCAACACATTCTTCCGCTATATTTGAGGGAGTCTGTTGGTTTAATCCATTTAGCTCTCACCTCCACTCCTGTAGCCGGGGCCTTCAGGGTTCGGTCACCGAAACCCTGCGCTTCAAAAGGATTACACAGAGACCTCCCTTTCAGTGGGGCTTGTTCGCTTTCTAATGGCGAGATTACTTTCCGGCCTTTCTGTTCCCTCGGGCTGGCTGATACTTTAATATCTAGATTATGCTTTGGCGCTCTATAGCGAGGTAATAGCCTCGTAGGAAATGCATAACGAGTTCAGGGGAGAGTTAATAGGAATCGAGTCGTCCTTCTCAATTCTAGTTCCTGGCGTGAAATAAAATGTCATAAAGCTCACAATTTTTCAACTTCCGCTCAGATGCAATTTCATATTGCCACGTAACTTATACCATGAACATATGACGTACATTTCATTGGTACGTCCATTTTCTACACGTGATAAAGTTTTTATAGCTTGCCTTGTTTCACATTGCTCTCTACAGAGTCACATATTTCAGTAGGTTTCATATCATAGAATTGAATAATATCTTTGACCGTATGTGGATTGACTAAACCATTCCTCCAGCTATAAATTAAAAGCACTGCTCAAAACTCAATCGAAGTCTAACAGTGCATTGAACAGACCATTGCAATGTGTTCATGAATTCAGGTTACGAACGAAAATTTGTCAGAAAATACGTCTCCCATTATAAATTAATTTTAACCTACGATTGAGAATTGGTTCGATTTGTTACTGGAAACAAATTTCCTGAATAATTATTGGTCGTATGACGAGTGTCTCGTCAGCGGAGGGATGTTCGTAAGTCAAAGTTCCGCTGTACGCCAAGGTAACGTGTGCGCTGTCACTCCCAGCGTAAGTGTGTGCTCGTGGCGACGAATTTCGCGGGCGACATCAGGACGCGCTCGTCACGGAACGCGTTTTACGAGCGTATTCTGGCCCTAGATTTAATTGGCAGCTTCCCTTATGAGGCCGACTAAGAGCTCCATTATTGGCCCCCTCGCAGGCAATGCGTCCTGACCCAGCAATAATCGATACCTAGAATTCTTTGCATCCATAACACCACAGCGACTCGTCGAGCTCGGACCGCATCACGTATTTTGACCGCGCTGTGGGACCGTTATGCGAGGCAACCCGTAAAATTAGACTCGGATCGACCGTTATATTTACCTTATGCTGAACGAGATTTTAGTTTGCTTGAACGCTATTTCATTAAAGAGCCAAATTCAACGTGTTAATGTTGACCAAAAAGTTATTACTAATGACTAAAAATAACGATCTAAATCTGTACGAATGTGGTTAGTGCCCTCAGGAAACTTGCTGAACTCGATTGTCCTATAGAGTTTTGTGGGTTCATAGGGCTCATAATGGTGTATGTACCAATCCTGGATTGCTTTTCAGACAGGGCTGAATTCTATCTTTTCTCGCCATCAATCAGGGCTGTATTCTAATTATGTCCATTCTCGTTATCGTATAACTACGCGTCTTCGGCAATTATCGGAATTACTCGCCGCACAGAATCAGGTGCACTTGTTGCACGAGGCTGCTATGATCTAGGAGTCTTATTAGGGAATCTTTTCTTTCTATTTTCCACTCTCCCGGTTCTCTTCGCTGGAGAGGTGGGAAGAGGGAGACGGACGCGCCGTGCAATAGGCTTCTTCTTATATAATTAGAGTCCGTATTTCTGCATCTTTATTGTATTTACTTTAGGTTTTCGTCTCATTGAAATGCCCCTGCTTCATCGTCACCTGTGTTGCACGTTGCGCGACCAAGAAAACACAGAATTAGAGGCCTCGGAGAGCCACTTCAAGTGAACCATAGCTGATCGAGTCAAAGTCCGCCTGAATTAGAGTAATGACGGTCGCCATGCGTATTGCATTAAAATAACAGCATAAAAACATGTTTGATAGTGAATTGTGTGCGTGATGTTTTAGTTTATATTTATATTGTAATACTTCAGACGTGTTATTTCATGCACAAAACGCTCGAATCTGCACTGGATAGCCTAACGCTATACACTCGTTCGTGTAAGTACTAGTGAATACTAAGCCAACAAACAAAATTATAATGAACATTGAAATCCAAGCAACAAGTAACGGCCAATACGAAGTAAATTTCACTCGATAACTAATTATTTACCGATGTGTACGTCAGCATTGAGAGGCAGTGCCTAGTATCCTATTAACTGCTTTCGAGTAGCCTGACGTAAACTTGATTGTGAGACTCAGGCTGACTTTAGCTGATCATTAAACCTAAATTGTATTTATTAGAAAATATATGTCTAGCTGAACAAGTGTGCATGAAACTGAATAAATGTATGTCAAATTAAATAAGTGTAAGCCCGACTAAAAAATGTGTACCAACATAAATGCGTGTGTCACACTAAATAAATGTATTGGGTTGTCCGGAAAGTTCCTGCTGATTTTTAAAAGAAAGAAAAAGCAAATAAATATAAGTCATTACATTTTAATCAACCAAATATAAACAATTTTTTTTTTCAGAATGCGCTTCCATATTTCTTTTAACTTGAAAATACCCTCTTCCCAGAATTGCGATGGTTTCATGACGAAGAGTTCATCTAGGTATAGTTTTTAGTTATCGAAGGAATTGAAATTTTTACCCTAAAGACTATTCTGCAAAGAGATGAATAAATGGAAATCCCAAGGAGCATTATCTGGTGAATATGGAGAGTGGGGCAACATACCAGCCAAGCTGCAGCAATTTTTATCCGGTTTCCAAAGAAACGTGTGGTCTTGCAGTATCCTGATGGAAAACAATACCTTCCCTGCCGGTCAATTCTGGACGTATTTCTTGAATTGCTGCTCTTATCTCGTTGAGGTGTGAGCAGTCTTTCTCAGCATTAATTGTCTGGTTACTTGGGAGGAGCTCTGAGTTTAGATTTCCTTTCCAATCCCACCAGACACAAAGCAAAATTTACTTAGTGTGAAGATCCGCTTTTGGGTGAGCTATGAGGGTAGCTAACTACGATTTGGCACGAACTTTCCAGACAACTTAATATGTCAAACTAAAATGCGAGTCAAAGTGGATAAATTTGTTGACAATTGAATAAATGTGTTACTAACTGAATGAACGTGTTTCTTCATGAAATAAAATTTATCTCAATCTCGAATATATGTCAGACTGAATGAATATGAGTTAAACTGAAAAAATGTGTCAAACTAGATCTGTGTGGGTACCGATATTTTCGCTCAGGGCGATACTAGATTTTATGCGTACAAGCTCGATGGAGTTACTTTGGTTTTTGCTTCTTAATCTCCTAATCAAGAATACTGAAAGATTGTTGTGACCTCGATCTTCTGTGTCATGGCAACTTCAGGTTTGTTAAGTTTAAGAAAGGCTTAGGATAAATATACTTGTAGTCCTAATGTTTCTTTCATGTTGCTGTAGAAAAGAAATTGTCTACCCCTTTAATCTGAAATATGAAAAAAATGTATGCTGTGTCACACATTGCGCTCGACTTCACGCCGAGAATTTTGCCTACTATTGACGAAAAATTTTGTAACCCCTCTATCAGTAATACGAATCACGGAATATTCAAATTGCGTTGCATCTAAACTTCGGATTCAAATTTAATGTACTTTTATAAGTTTGACTTCAAGTGTAAGCCTCGTTTTTCGATGTTACCACTGTGTTGGATTTTATTAAATATGAAAACATTTACTTTTAATTTTGCCATTTTATTCCTTCATTTTGAGTTTTCTGAAATGTGGTATACTTAAAGTTTTCATTAATGACTTTTCATGTTCAAGATGATATTAAATTAATCGTCCTAACTTGTGAAATGAAAATTTATTTAGAAGATTAGACAAAAAATTGAAGATCTCCAATTAGCTTGGGAAACAAATTGAATATTTTTATGACAATTAAGAAGTTTTTTCCGTAATTTTCACGTGATATCAATAGTCATAGATAATAGTGCTTTTTTTTACAGAACTTTGTCCTATAGCTACTATACTTAGAGCTCTATACAATGCTGATTTACTGTAACAGTTGGTCGTATTGACTTTAACAATATTTGAGTCCGTCCGTAACCCGAAATGTTCGGTTTTCTATACCGTTTTATTTTAATTATAGACGACTGGGAAAGTTTTGCGGGAAACAAAGCTATTTTTTGGCCCGAATGAAAATGTATTTGAGATTTCGACGTCCAAAGATATGGAGCCTAGCGTGTTGTTTCAATTTTTTAGTAAATTTTATATTCCATGCGTTTTGGTATACGTAATTTTGATTTTATAATCCATCATATTTTGAGTAACCTGCCAGATTCAACTCGTTTTGGTTCTGAATACAAATTTTGACTATTTCTTCGGTCTATACCAATAAAAGCAGAGTCGAATGTTATGGTAGTCGCTTATACGTGTTCATTTTATTGGAAGCATCCAAATGTCTTTGAATTTGATTAATCTAAAAAAATTCAATTTTTGTCTATAATTATTTTTGATGGCTCATAAACATTGCAAAATAATTGGCATCGTCTAGCTATTTTTCTCAACATGACTGAAGCAGCCTATATGTATGTCACCAATAAGACTTTTTATATTCAAATATCTTCTGGCTCGTACAAAAGTTCAACGCCAAGCAAGATCGCTCGTCTTCGTTCTTGAATGCGACCTCACTATTTCTTCCTTCTCCAAAATTTGACGACTTCAGTCTCTCATTATCTGTACTTTTCAGCAGGATTTCAAGCGAGAAAATCCATGTCCTTAATGAGAGCAATCTATCTCGGCGTGGCTTATTGAAGGCTTAAAGCTTGCCACCACGGACCATTTAGTGAGAGCCATGATAATTGTTCCCAGAGTCGACATGATGGGAGACCAGCAGCATTATTCGGCAGGCGAGCGCGTCGTAATTTCTCAGAGCAGTTTGCATTTCTTGGAAGACTGCGATCTCATTTCATTTTTCCCATTAAGTTTCCTTGAGGCTCACTTTGTCAGCTCAGTCTCTCGAAATTCAGTATGTTGTTCGCAAACACATCGTTCGCTTTACTCATGATAGTATTCTTATAAATGTCAATATTTTATTGTAAGGATTGAAATAACTAATCGCTCCATTTTATATTCCCATTAGTTGAGGCCAAAGCGTTTGTAGCTCATTTGCAATGCCAAAGAACGCGCTCAAAAGGATAATCTGGCTCGTCTTGAAGACATGCGCCGGTCCTATTGTGTAGGACTCTGAAATTTTAATCGAGAAAATATAATCTTTTAATCGTCAGTGGGCTCAGTAGTATTTGTGCTTCTGAGCAATGACCTTAGCTACTCGCTACTAAACCGTCTATAATTTCAAAAAATTCTATTGGGCTTAGTGTTTTAGGACTCGCATCGATGAAATACACCGTCTCATTTTTGCGACACTCTTTGAGCACATACGGAGGTTAAACTGCCAGTCATTGAAAAATATTAAGTGCTACTTCCATACAATCATCAATTATTCCGTTTAACTCTAAGGAGAAACTCACTGAGAGAGGTTCTCCTTCACCCTATTGTTGTAAATTCGTCAACGTTTTCCGGAATAATATATTGGATTCTAGTAGCTCACACTGCCGAGTTCAAGTTCTCAATATGATCAGAAGTTACGATGCAAACCATGCGCCTCGTGTTTCACGGATGTGTTTTTATGTTCTCTTGTCTTAAATTCCAGGTGCACCGTGGCCTCTGCTTGTGAAAACGCCGGGTTTTCATCACCTCGTTGGCTCAACTTCCGATCTGGTCAGCAGTGCATCGACTTCGAAGCGATTGATCCCGAGGGTCTTCCCATCAATACAGAAGCCACAGTGAGTGCTTCTCCGCACTATTTTTCGTATTTTTTGAGCGTTTATAACGTACGTAATTCATGTGAATTACTAAGAACGACTGATAAAAGAAAATACACAAACGAAAATTTTTTCTTTGTCTGTCCCATCAACAGCTCAATCTCCTTGTAAGGAAACACAACAGCCTGGGGACAGAGTCCGTCAACTACCTGCTTTTCATCCTGTGTGAACGTTCCCTAGAGCAACTCTTTTCGTCGTTAATGCTCTTATTACGTGATGTCAAGAGCCGCCCTAAATCCAGCTTTGTACCCGCTTCTTTGCTACCTGGCCACTCTCCTGGAGTGACCTCGTCCAAGCCAGGCAAGGCAGCGTTCGCTCTAATGTTTGTCTGGGGCAGGCCATCCCCATTTTTGCGCTGTGTCTCTGCTGCTGACTCAGCATTAGCTAATTAGTAGAGCCACAAAAAGACAACAAGCCGATTTGAGCTCTCAACACTCGACTTCCTTTTCTTTTAAACATTGATGCCGCCTTTGCAATCGCTTTAAAGAAATTCTTTCTTTAGCCACAAGTACTTGAGAATAGATGGCTGCATCCTAGTGTCGCTGCCTCTCCAGAACTCGTAGGCAATAGAAACAGGTTAATAATCATTACTACATCTTTCTCCTCCTCTGATGAAAGCTGCACCCAATATTTATGTCATACCAAGCGGCCCCATCATTTGAATTATCAATTTCCCTCAATGTTCGACAACTGTTTGAAAAACTGCTAGTTAGGTCTAAACTTCGTGTTCTAGTCCAGCTTCTCATATTTATTGTCGTAATTTACGGTTTACCATTTGCAACTTCCAACATAGACGAGCCAGAGACACAAAGCGCAGACGTACCTCTAGTTTGAGCTTTCCTAAAATTATCCAGCCTACGTTCTGTGAAGGCCCGACCACTATTTGCACTTGAGCGGAGTTTCTACATATATAACCAGATTTCAGGTAAAATAATCAGTTGAGTATCAAACTACATAGTTTTGTGACTCCCGTTCTCTCATATAGCTGTCTAGTTTTGTTTAAATCCTTCAACGTACAATCCCTGCAATGTGAACGCCAGTGTATGGAATGATTTCAGTTCTTATTTCTTGACGAGTTTGTTCCCTCTTGAACGACTTCTTTCTCCATCGATTTCCTAACCGTGAATTACCACTTCAAAAAATTTTGCAAGTATAAAACAGAGCGTGCTGCTGAGGTGAAGCGAGCAGCTAAGCCGCCTTCTTCAACATGTCGCATTAAGTTTACTTTTACTTCCATTTTCTAGCACTCCTACCCCTCACAGTTCTACGGTGTGGTTGATATTAAAAGTTGAAGAACCTAGCCTATGTTTCAAGGCATGATATTTAATTTAGTTAATTTTATCGAAGAGAGTTCGGTAATTTGTTTTCGGTTTTTCCGAGAACCTCTTCCTTGACGAGATCATCCATAAATAATGGCTCGTTAGCAGGCGACTGCGGAACAGCTTCTGATCAAAATTGCACGACCAGCTTTCTCATTAGCGTGTTTATTGGAAGTAAAGCTCGACCATCTACTCTCTACTTCAGCTACTCATGAGAAGATGTTTTTCGTTTCTGTAGACTACCTGTTAATTAACACCCTCAAACGGCGTCGCTTGCTGTGCACTATTTTCTCACAAGAGCCCTTTTTATTTAATGAACAATCTGCTGAACCCTTAATAAAATACCGTGTATCCCTGAACTTAACATTACTCACCACGGAAATACTCACAATGCTTGAGTAAGCATGAACAGATTCAATATGCCTCTGCAAAACAAGTTACGAAATCTACCATCCGTCTTGTAAAAAAATTTTTTGCTTTGTTACAAGTCGATGAAGAAAGTGATATCTCCTCATAATACACATTTACAGGCTACAACATTCTATCTGTAGACACCCCAGCGCTTGAAAAATTAAATGTGCTATTTTTAGGCTGTTAAAGGTCATTCGCTGAGAATACTGAGTAGCAATAGTTTGGAAGTCAATGTTCGAAAATATAACGTTAATTAATTTTTGACTCTCATACAGCATCGACGTGAAGTATTACCAAAAAAGGAGGTTTTAGAGGTTGTGGTGATTGCGCTTTAAAGACGTTATTGAAATTGAGAACATGAACATCGGTACGTAAATTCCAGTTCACGAATTGGTGGTTGCGGAGAGCAGTTATTGATTGGTTTTACCCGGCTGAAAAAATTCATCAACTCCAGAATAGGGGACACTCGGCACCCTTAAATCAGTACTAGGTGATGATCACATGACTACGCATGTCGCATGACTACGGCGTAGTGAATATTCGGTGCCAGTTGGCGGGTTCTTGTGTTCATTTGTTTCCAGAGATCTTTAATTGAGGCCCTGGTGAGAAGTCATGATTTTGCAGAACTCTCTGTATCGGTTCTTAATTAACACCTGAACGCTATTTACGTTCAAGTGGTGTGTGGTGTCCGTAAATAAAAGTTCAACTGTATTCACTTCGCGGGAATTATAACTTTATGCTACCTCATTTGCGAGGTCGTTTGAGTTGTAACCCACATTTTTCGTTGAATTTCTGCGGTTCACCTTAGGGCTTTCTCATCAATCGACTAGTGATTAAATTTCAAGAACACTATCCTCCAATTTCTAGCGAGTACGTTGTGTTTCTACCGTTTCAGTTGATACAGTTGACCATCCGCACGCTGCCGGCGCTGCCGGCTGGGGCAAAGTACCAGTGCATGTGGGGCAACGCGCCCCCCGCTGACGCTACAGTGACCAGCTCGGGTCTTACATGTCCCGCCCCCGCCGTCCAGTACCGGCCTTCCATCCCGC
>VOMN01117810.1:0-24931 GCA_014899125.1 Orchestia grillus | reverse complement strand
AGAGCAAGATGCAAGGCCGTCTTAGTACAGTAGGCCATGGGTCCATTAATTTGAATCACAGCAGCGCATTTTTGGCCACAAGATTACACTAAATTTATCATTGGGACCACTTGAATTTCTGTCCATTTATTCTGACATTATATCTATAAATTGTCCTTATTACCTGAATTTCTAGCCATGACATTCTATAATAATGTCTTCCATGAGTTTTCTACAGAATTTAGGTTGGTTCTGTGGAGTAACTACCTCGTTACCTCAAATCTTTGATCCCTTAGACTCCCCATAACAAGTTTTGACTTATGGCCTGGAGCGTTGTCCTGCAAATGCTCATGAATTTGAACGACAGAACTTTTTAACATAGACACGATACGTTGTTCAAGGAGACTTTAATTGATGACACCATTAATTCTTGAATTTAAACACACAAGGGTGAAGTACCCAGTTTTGAAATTATAGGGAAGACCATGACGCTTATTCCACAGAAATTGTTTTCTTGATAATTTGACTCTGAAATTTCACTGATTTTGCGTACAAACTGCTTTCAATCACCACTAGTTATATTTAATTTCGATTTATCCCCAAAAATACCGCTCGCCAATTTTCCACATACAATTGAAATGCTTCATCGTGGAAACTTATCTTGCTATCTTTGTCGTCTTACTTATCAATGGTCTTTCCGAAGGCATGTGGCATAAAAGTGTATTTCATGCGAACATTACGATAAGTATGTCGAGGAACAGATATTTCATTTTAAATTTGCGTAAAAACATGTCCCGAAGTAAGAAAATGATCATTATGAGGAGACGATATATGGAAAGATTCTCTCTCTCTATAGTTTTTCATGATCTATCCTGTTTTTTCACTAGTGAGTCTCCAAGTGTCGTGTGTACTTCCAATATTTCTGTTGATAACACTTTCGGAAGTCCAGAAATTTGTTTAATGGTATGATTTTAGTTTCAAAAATTTAAAATTCCAAATTTAACAGCTGTATCTACTTGAAAACGTCTGTCAGAGTGATAAATGCTGTACTGATGATAAATAAGTTGTATTTTCTTTATATCTCCCTTCACATATCAGGAATATGAGTCGTTTAAAAGTTCCACATCAGATTATAAATTAGATTAATAATTAGTTTGAAGTTCTTCAGCCACATGGAACGCGATCTCAAGAGAGCGAAAAGAAGAGATTATTCAGTATGGACGTTGGAGAATGGGGAATCTATGCACAAATGTGGTCCCACACAAGATCCCCTGCGTATAGAAACAGCAAGTTAACGACGAAGATTAAGAAAAGAAAAAGAATTATCAACGAAGAGGGTATGAAAATAGGAAGAAGCAAAGTGGGCACAAAAGGTACTGGGAGAATTCCCTAATGCCTAGCTAGAACTGAGGTAACCTACGTTGTTCCCCTTGGAGCGCCAGTCCCCATCGCATAGGCTAGACAAACCTAACTAGCCTAACCCTATTGCCTATAGCCTATCCTATACCCCCTGAGTAAATGTACCACAATTATTTTCAGCAATGATGCTCAATTTTTGCACTTAAAAATTAATAAATTGCTCATATCTCTTATATATTGTTATATATTGTTTCAATATACCTGAGAAGTCACGGCAATATTCATCATCTATAAATCTATATTTTTTGGAAATTATGGTGAAATTAATCCATATCTCTTTAGGTTCCAAACTTTTAAATTTAGTTTCTTTATTTTGGGCGTTATTGTGTTTGCAAAGTTTGTAGTTAAATCTCAAATGCGTTTACTGTAGAGTTTAGCGACTGACAGTTCCCTCTTGACCAAAATTTGTTTACCATGTGACACCAAAAATAGTTGAAAGGTTTCCCACGTATTTGAATACTCACAGAGACGGTTTAAAAATGATGAACATTTGCTTTCATGCTGGCTTTGTTTCGCTTTTTTACATCAATCAGTATTCTGACCAACAACTCCTTACTTTCGACGAGTAATCACTGCCTCGCCCTCTAAAATCTAATGCCTGTCACTTCTCCCACTTGCTTTAATCAACACAAAATCCCCTTTGTGGAATTAGAAACGTTAGGACGACGAAATTGATCATTTTTATCGATACTAAAAAAGAAGCTTTCCACATAATACATACAAATAACTACTATTACCTGTTCTGACATCATGCGGAAACCACTCGAGCAGTTGTTGGCGCTGCCGCGACCACCTGTACAGCTGGGTCAGTATCCAGATGGTGTGAGCAGACCACAGCACCAGCAGCACGAGCACCAGCAGCCCAGTAGACGCTGCGGCGAGGGCTGCGTAGCAGAGAACCTACAGAACATGGAAAAGAATTAAGAAAACAAACACAGATATGTATGCTAGCTGATAACAACCCACCATATGTATAAAGGTGGTTCTACTAGTCTTAATGATGCCTCTATAGTGCATGATAAGTAGCTATATATCCCTTGCACGACTTAGGAATAGGAAGCAAAATTATGACGAATGCCGGATTATAGTTACGTATTTACATGCTCGAATTCGAGGAACAGAAATGTCGGGTAACTTAAAACATGTGTATTCGGAGAGTCTTCATTGGCATTTGGCTGGCTAGAAATCTAAATAGATAAAGTTGTCCCGAATATATCCGTAAATCGATCACCATTATAACATACCAGAAAAATTTCGCTGTGCTTGATTTACCAGAAATCTTCTTTATTCTGCGTTTTTCCATAAGTCAAAACTACCCTTAGTATCTCTTCACAGAATACTTTGATTGTGAAAATGTAAGCACCCTTCAGAGTTGAAGAATTATACCACAGGCGGCAATGTTCAACCCAAAAATTCGCTTGCATCCTGCAGCCACAAGAGACAGCCTTGATTTTCACTATCTAAATTTCGAATTTTTGATAACAGACTTGAGGCAGAATGGCTGTGAGGTGAGCGAGTGTGAGGAGCAGCAGGGAGGCAGGAGAGAGGCTGGGGAGGCGGGGGGAAGCAAGTCTCACAGCTCGCACCCAGGAGGAGGCGGACCAAGCGACTGCGCACAGGGACCCACACACACACACGAGCTGCAGCGTGACTGCACGCAAAAACGATAATCTGGTACATACGTCAACCCTGTACTGTCATTACCCAGATTTCTCATTCCCGACTCAAAGTCTTCGCTGCCCTATAACATTACCAACTTTTCTTAAGCTGGTGGACTTGACTATTAAGACTCTCTTGGGATACTAGTCAAGCAATACATCAACGCTTCAAAAAAGACTTAGTTAAATTAGCCACGGACAACAAATTTGACAAGGTATGATCAATTTTGAAAAACTACTCATGTGATCAGTACTCAGAGGGTTAAGTAACATTTCAATAAAGTTTTTTATTTCAGCCGTATTTGATAACAGACAGTCATGGATGGTACCACGAGTGAGCTCCTGGAGCGTCAGAATCCACGCAATACTATAAGTGAAACGACTCGCACTGATGAGTTGGTTTTGCAAGCTCAATGCAAAACATTTGGAATGTTCGAGAAGAATTGAAGCATTTCTACTGCAAGAACAATGCGCTTATGAATCCATGCATCACCATTAAAATATGGGAACCCAAATTTATAAACTAAAACTTCCTAACATTTGAACTCTTATACGCCTCACGAATCTGATTTCGAGGCAGTAAATGAAGACTGAGGAATGATCCTCGTATCACAACCCAGATTTTAACAGAAAAGCTAGGTACCACAGCCCGCAGAATGGAACCATCACTATAATATTACTCTACTGTGATCCCAGGCCCATAACTTCTAAATTCAACATAATCAAACTCTTATCTTGATGAACAAAGAACACGAATATCGTTACATTAGCTGCAATACTTAATGAGGAAGACTACTCACCGAGGTGCTTTTCGGTCTCGGGCAGTAGTTCTTGAGGTGCCACTAGTCCCAACGCAGCAGCTGACGCACTCGTGTTCAGGTGTGCCGTTGGCAGCAAGAACTTTGCATTATAGGAAAATGAATCCGCTGTCGCGTGAGAACTCACTGTTTCATCGATACCTATCAGTTTCGAATCCCGGGTCAAGTTGCGCTGCATTATTTTCATTTTACCAATGATACTCGTGTTTACATCCTTTGAATTAAAATCCCAATCGAAAACTTCAGGCCTAATATCAGCATCAGGAATTCCAGCACTGGAATTTTCCGATTCGACCCGGCTTAAAAGTGTCGAGAATAGCCAATAGTCCATTTGGAAGCCGTTGAAGAAAGAGCTGTACCGGAGCACGGAAGAGGACAGGAGAGGCAGGGAGAGGGCCAGAAGGTACAGCTGCAGAATGATCTGAGGCACGTCCTGAAGCACGGCTCCGACCAAGTCCAGCGCGGCCCCATCACCCTCAGCATGCAGCCAGAGCTCTTTGTACCTACAGCATGGCACATTACGATACCTCACTTGAGCGATCTTTCGAGTGTCTCAACTTTGAAATGCTATTTAAACATGACGACTCTGTACCTACTTCGTTTAAGAATGAGGAATAACCGGAATTTATTTGGTTTCCTTATTTTTTTCCTTTTTTTAACCAGTCGTCAAGTAAATTTTGAGTTGTATTTCTTAGTTTAGTTGCACTGGTATAAGAAATATTTAATTATTTCTCAAACTTCCTGGGCTTATGTTAGCTGTTTGACTGACTATGATGAATAGCCAACAAATCAAACAAAAGCCCTGGATTACTCCAGACATCATTATCAGTATAAAAAAGTGGCATGCATACCATGTATTACTCCATGAAGGAAAAATTTTATCATTTTTATAGAACAGGCTTAAAAATTCTGTAACGAATCAAATAAGAATTTAAAAATATATATATTTTAAGCTTTGACTTCCTCAAATCAAAAATGACATTAAAAAAACTTAGCGCTTGCTTAATTCAATCTACCGACCAAAAAACATACGTCAGACAACATTGAATCTATTATTTAGGAGCGTGTGACGTATAACGAACATAAAGACGTAGTAAATCTCTTCAGTAACTTTTTCTTTAACATAGGTAAAAACATTGCTGATTGTATTACTTCTGATTCCACTCGGCATCTAAAATACGTGGAACACACTCATAAAAATAACTCCTTCTTCTTCACGCCTACGACTGTCTTCGATGTGCTTGAGAGCAGAAATAACATAAATATTAACCAAAAGGGTTGACATTATTTCCTGTAAATGCATAGCTGATTAGATATCTTCGGCTCTCTGACATAATAGTCTAAAATGTCTCTCTTGGATACAGGGGAAAGACTTTATGTCTCTTCCCAGAATCCGAATGACAATAGACTAAACTAGGAATTTTTCAATGTGTAACTGAAGACTTATTTGTCGTCGACTGATATCAGCCTGAAATACGTGCGTTGCCAATGACTATTCAGAGAAAGACTTTATTAACCGGACAAAGACTTCATGGACATTTGTGAAGTAAGACTTGTGGCAAGCAAGCATGGCGCACCCACCTCTCTCGTTCTTTCACACTCTCTTCATCTAGGTAGAATTTCTTCGCCTGGTTGTCTGGAAAAAATTAAACAAAGAAGAGCTAGATGAGAAGTTTAATCGAAAACTTTAAATCGTTCAATTCAATGGTGAACGATATTTGACGAAACTTATTCCATATTTATCACACTGTATCTGTAAAAAACTTAACGTATCGAAGTCTTTTGTCCTGGTGTAACTACAATAGGTGATGTTTCAACTACATTTCGGTGCTTACGTATTATCGGGAGGACCTTTAAAAATGTAAAAATCAAAAGTCCTCCCGATAATACGTAAGGACCTACATTTCTTTCTCTCTTGAGACAGTTTTACTATACTTGTGATGTATGTACATAAACTCCCCAGACAAAAAATTAGTACCTATTGTTTTTCGAGCTCCAGTGTATTGTTTTTCGGTCTCTTTTCGAAGTTGACAACTGCCGGGTGCATCGGGCTAGAACTGTCATTAATTGGCATGGCAGTCATTCAAGATATGTCAAGTATTTGATTGGCCACCTAAGTCCCCAAACATATACCCTATAGAAAATTTATGGGTCCACCTAAATCGAAAGTTAGACGTTGAGATGATCGTCCACGTACTGTGGCTGCACTACGAGATCTGTTGATGCAAGAGGGGTTTAAAATTCACCAGGTGTACATTAGGACACTTGCAGACTCAATGGTGCGCAGAATTCCTATTATTCGTGCTCGTGGAGACCCTACATTATATTAGTAGAAGGTGACTAATATTTTGTCCTGGGAGCTTCAGACTAGCATCATTCTGGGTTAGTTATACTCGAATCGTTTCTAACACAGCGTCTCTGGTTGAACAAAATCTGGTTACTATAATTTTACGAATAATAACCTAAATTTCGCTTTATCCTGACAAATGGGTCAGTGGACCTGTAATATTTACGAGGATTCCTGGCTAATCTCAGGGAGAGAATTCGTGACGGCCATCTTGGTTTGGGTCAGTGGCTCCCGACGAGGGGCGCACGCCCCCAGGGGTGGCGGGGCGGTCATTAGATTGTTAAGGGAGACAACTGAATAGCAATTGACGAGGTCTTGGTTTAAATTTTATATTTTTATTAATTTTTTTCATTCAGGTAAACATAATTTTGTATAGAGAATAACATTTTAGGTGTTGATTTGAGTTAATATCGTCTTTGGGAGAAGGGAATTAGGACTTTAGAGGTGATTAGGTGGAACAGGGCCAAAAAAAGTTGGGGACAAAGGTTTAATTAAATAATGTTTGTTCTTAACAGCAATCAAGTCATACAATAATACCAATTTTATTTAGCTATTCATCATTGCTACGGGAAATATTTCTTGCATTTGCTATCCTGAACTGGAAACTATGAATTTCTACTGTTTAAATATTAGTGCAGAAAACCCCCTAAATCACTCGGCACTTCCTTCAAAAATCTAGACTCTTCCTCGTCTTTCGTGTATATCTTACATGTTTAAATTACAAATTATGATTGAAATTAACAATCCTAGGAGTATCGGTATATTGTTCAACCGCTTTGTGAAGGTAAAATACTAAACAAACACAAACATTGGCCACACTACATGATTTTTAGCATTCGGAGGTAACGGAAATGAGTACGTACTCGCAGTAAGAGGGGAAGTACGTGTCATATCCCTTTTATATGTGCATTCGAATTTCAGCTATAAAATTTAGAAACATTCGCACGTCTGTATATTTCCGGAGACTGTAACAGGCTCTCATGTTTTACGCAAACTTGAGCACTTTATCTCGAGTCACGTGTACCGACTGGCGATTTGGATCGTTTTGAGATCAGCTCCTGGCACTGTTTACTCGAAATTCTCTACTATATATAGGGGTACAGCTAAAAATGACCGCTGAGGATGTGTTGTAACGTAAACTCGATAAAATTTTACAGCACTTTCCGTTCCTTAACAGGGGGCAGCTATTATGATAATTACGACAAAGAATGACTGAGCTACTGTACTTCTCGTGAGTTTGCTGGTGCCCTACAGGAGAGAGACTGTCTGCCACGTCCTCAGGCTACTAAATCACTTAAAAATGTATTACGGACCACTACGGTTGTTCAAAACAATTTCCTGGCAGATCTAAAACGGGTCGTGATTCTCTTCATCGACTTCTGAGCCGCTGATCGGACAGCTGTCATAATATTTTACAGCACTACACTTGTAAATAAAACACCTAAAACGAAGATTTTAAATTTGACCCATCCTCACAAACTTACCAAGCAAGGGCTGAGGGTTGCATTCCAAGGGAATGAATATAATAATTCTAAAAATATAAAGTTGATCGTTATCAATAAATCAACTCTTCTAACCAGTTCGGCTTTATTTTATTACGTAGCCGGAATTAGGATTATCAACCTTAACTAAAGAATAAATAACAAGAGCTAAAAATCTTCCCTTCAGCTCCTGTAAAACATCAGATAAAATTATTCCCCACAATTTAAGTTGCTAAATTTTATTATTCCTCACAATCATACTGAGACAATCAGGGCAGTTCTACGAAATGCATCGCTGGGGCGCCAGGAGGTTTTATCCCAACCAAATACGGTCTCGTGATGAGGTCCAGTGAAATTACACCGTCACGACACGCAAGACATGCGTGCGTGCGTTCCCTCTACTGACGGCTAGGCGACTCGCTGTTATGGCGGCAGTTAAACTGAACTGGGCCCAAGCAAAGCCAGTCTGGCCGTAAATCATTATTTTCAAATCGTCTTAACTTGATATCCGTTATGCAAAGTAGTCAACGGTGCCAGACAAAAAACTGATTGAATACGTTATTGGCAATCATGAGTGGTGCGTAAATCAGCGATAAAATTAAGTACGTAACGATGTACGAAGTAAGAACAGTTATAAAAATGACGTACATAAGTTATATTATTTTTCTTTTAAACAGAGTTTTAGATTAGGAGCCCATCTCAGACCATTAAATTCAGTGACACTTTGGTTCAAAAATTTAAGGTAGATGAGCCAAAGTCGGATGCTAGAACATCAAGAGAGCCAGAGCTCGCCGCCTCTTGAGATAACATTACAGTCCAAAGCTCTGTCGGTGTCGTTTATGCACCAACAAATCCGTAGCGTCATTTTATAGAGAATTCTAATAAAAGAATTCATTTAACTTTAAGAACTTCAGAATCCTCGCTAAATAAAAGCCGAATGAACAAAAAATATGATACAAGTTCTGTGAAAACGTTTTCGAAGAAATTATATATTAGTTATTTTTCGCTCATCATAGCCTTCTTCAACACCTAGCTCAATGGACCGATAATTCCTAAGAGTGATGAATATTGCAATTAGCTGAGAATATTTCGCAAGTTTTGAATAGGACTTAGCTTAACCCTTTATCGATCAAATGAACCACGCGGTCTTGCTTCATAGGAGTACTGCACGTTTTTCGCGAAAAGCGATATACAGTCTTATTCCATATATATAAATGCACGCATAAGACTGCAGCTATTTTTTTGTTCAAAACTAGCTACAGTCTTATGAAGAGAATTCATTTGTTGTTAGAGGCTTGAAAAACAGCGCACTCACACTTCAAAGTGGTCGGGAAACATACCCTGTGGGCCGTCGTCTGCTGTCAGCAAGGCATCAAAGTTCGAGCTTTCGAAATTGTCTCGTCCTGACGAGCTTAGTTCTCCTCTGGTTTCAAGCTCCGCTCCAAACGCCCGTGGTGCGCTCGTCCTGCCCAACTGAAGAAATCAACACGCTCAAATCCGTGCACGTAATGTATCACACAGCTCTTCTTTGGGCCTCTGGGATTTTTGCGCGTGAATGCTGAGAATGAGAAATTCTTGAACAGTTCAGAAAAGATGACTCCAAAGAGGGAACCCGTATACATACATAAAGAGTAGCTTTATTTAGAACTATGATTGTCATACTAATCTTAACGTTTAAATTGAGCTCAAATTTAAGGTCAGAGAAAGAGAGAAAATGACATCTAATTGAGCCGCTATCATTTTTTTTAGTACGTGCGTTTACTAATCATCTACAGATAAGCCGGCAATTCTACTAACCTCTTCATGTTGAAAGAGATTCAAGTCACCACGTTTCTGCGCCGAACCTTCACGGCTGGGAACATCCTCCCTCCTCTTGCTCGAAACGCTCAAGGAGCCGTAGTAAAGCAAATCCAATTGACTGTAAAATAAAAACATATCTTTTTTCCTTCACACAACAGCGGCCTTCGCAAATCAGTGGTCAAAAAATTGAAAATTCCAACATGCACCTCGAACTCGCATATCTCAATTTATAAGCAAGAGATGACTGGAATACGTCATTAATATCAGGCAATCATCTCACCGTAGGGAGCTGGCTTGTAGAGCGAGATGGGCCAGAACTCGCAAAGTCCAAATCACAGCTCGCTTTACTCGGTTTCGCTTCCGTAATTTAAGCTCCCCCTCGTGAAAACTTAAGTAAAAGCTTCCAGCTTTATTCGTGTGCGAGTGTTGTTTTTTATTATACCTAACAGATTTCCCAGGTGAAACGTTGGTTTCTTCTCCATCGCTGGTGGTAACAGCATTAGATTTTATTGTTCGATCGCTAATAGTGCTTGGTTCGGTGAGGCTTGACTCGGAGGGCAGTTCTAAGGGCCTGAATATTTGGATGTTTTCAACGTCTTTTTTCGCAATCTTTAGTTCTCGGTAAAATTTCTCTTCGATTTCATGATAATTATTCATGTCAGTATCAGAAATTATATTTCCAGTACAATTTCTTCGTAAATTCGAGTTATCACAAGCATTAATTAATTTCTCTGAATGATCTGGAGACGACTCCACGGACGGTCCAACTTGACTTGAAGGTTGAGAATCGAACCAGTACCAATAAAGACTGAAGCCGTTCACGATCATCAGCGGGAGAACTGAAAAACAAACGTTAAATTAATATATGTTCCTCACTTCAGAGTTACTAGTGGCCGTACAGGTTGGCTCTGCACAGTGAATGTAGCAGTGTCCCTCTTTTTAAAATTTTCCACTCAAGGAAAGAGACTAGAGACTACTCTGGTGCATCTTATTTATCTTAGCAGTGCACATTTACATTTCGGAATTGTTTTGGGGAAAAAGTAACACCAGTATATTTTGGACAAAGGGCTCGACACCTCTGCCGCTTTTCTTACTGTACTCCTCATTTTCGTAGCCAGCCTCAATGACCCCCAGATAGCTAGGAGACAGGCCAGCCCAATCATTTTAGCATTCATTTCTGAAGCACCAATTTCTACATTCTCAGCCGACATTTGAATCACCTCTCAATAAGTAAATTAGTAAATAAGCAAACTCGGGAAAATGACCTGTCATACAGAGTGTGGCGACCGCCCATCGCTTGTCCAGATCGTCTCCACGGTAGAGTTGCCTGGCCAGCAGCACATCAGACAGCAAGTCACAATTGAACGCTACTATGGAAACGACCGCAGCCAGCACGTCCCATCCGCAGAACTCGTCTTGGGCCTCCGGGGTCGCCAACTGCTCCAAGCCCTAGAAAATGGACCAACAACATCCTCCCCTCAACCTACGAGTGCGAATATCTTATTTGAACTTCACTGACGTTTGTATGTAAAATTTCCTCCCTTTCGAAGAAGAATGAGGAATATACAGCTGAATTCTGCAGCAAACTGTTTCAAGGATTTTCAATCTTAACGTGCCAATCTTACCGCTTAACTCTTTCTTTTCGCTGGTCTAGATCACTCTCAGAGTGCTAACATTGATGCAAGCTACTCTCAACTCAAAATTACGATTGAATTCAATTAGGTTTGCCTTATCTTACGAATAGCAGCCCAAACATTGACAATGCGATTCCGAAATAAAAGTAAATTCGAATTCTTTGTTTTTTTAATACGTTAAAGGACATCGTAGACGTCAAAATAACTACCAAAATATGTTCTGAAGCGACTAAACACTTTTGAATCTTCACTCCTGATGTGATGGAATAACGTTTTAAAAACGGAACTGATAGCGTGTTACGAAATTTAATTTCAAAGAACGAAGTATTGGACTCGAAGGTATAAATCTACATTTTAATTTAGAATTTGAATTGATACTTGATAACGTACGCATCATTTTAGGTACGTACACCAAATACTTGATGCAACACATGGGAGTAAAAAACAGAAACACTTACTTCTTTTACTTCTTCAGCAACAATTTTGCCTACGTTTGCAGTCACGGAACAGACTTCTTCCAGCAGCTCTTCTGCCTCCTCTGCAACACATGCAGGTATAGCAAGTGACTTATGATACTGTAATTAAGATTACAACAAATTCATCGTTTGGTAATCGACATTCTCCAAATGAACAGATTTTGATGCAAATTTTAAAATAATCTTTGTTTGCTATCCTGAGGGTAAGAAATAACTGGAGAATACTCTTTAAGTACGAAATTCGAATGTAAAAAAATCTTTGCTTGCTATCCTGAGGGTACGAAATAACTGGAGAATATTCTCTACGTAAGAAACTCAATGTTAAAAATATCTACACCAACAGATGGCACAACCAAAATGTACCTCTGCCTATCTTTCGTAGTGGATGTCTGCACGGAATGAACCCGTTAATTTCATCACATCTTTTTATGGTGTAGTGGCTAGCGTGATGGCCTCGCAGCCGAGAGGACAAGGTTTCGATCCTCGGTTCACGCAAGCATTTCACGTGACCACGGAGTACTTCTTTAGGGAAAGGAAGTTTAAGCCACACATTCCTCACATCCCCCACCACTCTAGTAGTTGTAAGGCATTGAAAACCCAATGGTACAATGGTAAAACGAGTTGGAATTAATAAAGGTTCTAAAAGGTTCTTTTGTTTAACCAGTCATTCTAGAGGAAAACCTCCACAATTAAGACCAGACTAGAATGAGCTGAAAACTTCTTGACTCATAAGAATAAAATTTTATGGAGGACACATAGAAACTTGGTTGATACATAAAGGTAGATAAACAACAGTAAAAATTTCACCGCTTTAGTAACTCAAGCTATCACCGAAAAATGGGGCATATCATTTCATTCGACTTCGGGGTGTCGTCCTAGTTTACGACGTAAAATAATGAAACTTATCTCACTCGATTAGGAATTCCAATGCCAACAGAAATTCCTGAAAAGTTATTGTTTGATAAGTTGAAAATCACATGTGAAAACCTGACAAGTAGTAGTAATAGAAGTAATGTTAGTAGTGCTTCAGAAACTCAGACTATCTCGCACCGAGAATAGGGACCATTTAGTCACTGGACGAAGGAGAACGAGTTATTTATGCACAAAGTGTGTTCCCACACAAGATCGCCTGCGCATAGAAACAGCAAGCTAAGAAGGAAAAGGAAGAAAAGACAAGTACGAAATAGCGAAGGAATGAAAACTGAAAAAAGCAAGTAGGCACGAAAGATAGAAGTCCCGAAGGCCTATCTACAGCTGAGGTAGACTAACAGCGCTCCCTTGGGAGCACTTGCCTCCATAGCATACGATACACAAACTAACCTAACCCTATTGCCTATCCTATGCCCCTGAGGGGGGAAAACCTGACAAAATCATGAACATTATTTCAAACTATCAAACAATTTTCATCACAATTGGCTCAAGTTCGTCTATCCTATATTGTGTACTGGCGTCCACAGGGGACCCTGGAATTTTACCTCAGCTTCAGCTACGTTCCTCTGGATTTTCGTGCGTTCTTTGCTGATAATTCTCTCTCCTATTCCTCGACATACCGTTCCATTGCGCAGAGATTTTGAATGGGAGTACACCCTGTGCACAGATTCCGTGTTCTCCGAAGTCCATATTAAACGGTCCCTTTTTGTAGGTGCGAGCTAGTCCGAGTTAGTGAAGCGTACCTATCCTTACTACAACCAGTACTTTCTTCAAAAGTCATTCTGGAACTTCCATTCTCTGTATTGAAACACATGCAAGATGAGCTCAGTGCTAGAGCACATAATACGTAACATTTTAATGTCGCTTTTCAGAAATATTTAAAATGACAGGAGCAAAATGTGAGTTATAAGGGTGGGCTTCTTGAAAGTGATCGGTTTCATGGTAGAAATGTTGGTTCTCCCACCAGACTATCAACTTAAGGAAAACATGGCATTTAAAAATCAGGATGCCTTGGTTTCAATTTCTTTCTCACGCGCTAATGTAAAGCAGTGTTACCACGTCAAATTTACATCTTACTTGAAATTTACATCTCAACCCAATATAAAAAAACGTGTTCAACTCTGGCATGAAATTACTCACCAATAATCTCACTACGCTCTGCCGAGCTAGAAGACCTGCAATCGGCAGCCATTTGGTCTCCGTTCGGACATTCAACGCCGAGGTCGTCTGACTTAATCCCAAATATTACGTCACATCTTTCAAGGGCTTCAAACCCGTCACTCTCAAAGCGCGAATTGAAGTAAGACAATCTATCAATAGGCCAGTTTGATTCGTTACAACTGCGTTTCGGTGGGTCATTTTTCTGTAAAATCGACATCTTCGAACGATGGTATACATCAACTAGTCTTTTACGATGCCACTTGAATGGCCTGAAGCTGACCTATAGTGATTTACTTTAATTAATAACCCTGTTCACGTCACGTTCATCACTCATGGTCCGGGCAACAGCAGGCGGAGTCGTGAAGAGCTATGTGCACTTCCACGATCAAGCCTGGCTGACGGCGATAGCAGTTTCGCTGCAAATGTTGACAACTCGCGAAAAGAATGCAAGTCGAGCAGAATGATAGCCCAAGCTTAAATCCATCGCTAATTCTCCCTACAATCGTAGCATTTGAAATTCATTTCTAAAGGTACAATTTCATTGTGCTTAGGCTGGACCACACACTATGGCACCGAAAGCTATGAACTAATGGCTACCCTACCCTTATCGTATATTTCGGTATAGCGACTAGCGCTTATAAAATGACGTCCATACAGAAAAAACAATTCTTTCCCAGACGCTCATTAGCATCACGGAACGTCATCGACCGTATTCCCAGGTTGACCAGAGCGCACTGGAGTTGACGGTCACGCCAAGCGTCACTTCGAGCAGTCTTCATGGTTTTTCTTTAGACTGCGTGCTTGCAGTAAGTTAAACATTTTCCAGTTCCACTTTGCGTGAGTAGCCAAAAAAGTGGGTATACCTCTTTCGCATTGTATTTCCCGTCCGTATTTCTGTAGCAACATTGAAGCTCACCACTAATAATTTTAGTAACTTTCTGGTCTGCATATTCCTACAGACACGAAGATTATAAAGACTAAGTAGCTTCTACATTTTTCAGTCCCTTCAAAATCAGGGTCAGTTTTAATGCTACGCATTGACGGCCACCTATTCGCACGCACTAAAGTATGCCGATTTGCTTCAAAACAAAGCTACAGGTCTCTGTAAAATCTAGCACAAGTCATGCATTTTCCTAAACACCGAAGGGGAAAAGAAAGCTCATTCACGGGATCAAATTTACTGTTGATCACCAGTTGGCATAGTTCTGATGATGTCAGAATCACCAGGGTCCGTGATAACCAGGGTGCCCACGCTGAAATATTTACCGCAGGCGGTGCCCAGTTCAACATTCGTGCCGTTGTAGTGGTGCACGCCAGTCTTGGCCAGCATGGCGTAGTATTCGATTTCAGACTTCCTGTTGAGATAAAACGAGCATGCGTTATTCAAAAGGTCGGGAAACGCCAAATTTATGTGTAAAATAATATCTAGGACATCAACTATAGCCATGACCAGTAATGAAATTACGAAAACTACTGCAATTTCCCACGATCTTGTGTGGAAACTTATTTTCAACTCAAGTCTGAGAACTTATTCGGTAATTGCGATTTTTTCAGTCAGAACGTGGCTATCATAATAACGAATGGTAGGATTTCTAACTTCTGTCAATTCTAACATTGTAAACACAAACGAGCAAGGATCATTCGCTGGGTCTGTTTCAACACCGTAAAATATCTCCCGAGACGAAACATCTAACACAGTTCATATTCACAGAAATTTAGAAGCAACATAACGGGAAGAATAATTTCGTTCCAGCTTTTAAAACTTCACCTGCATGGACAAGAACACTTCAGTACTTCTCCCATTTCTACAGCTAAAATTTATTTATCCATCGTGCCATAGTTAAAGGTAGTAGACATTTTTCAGTCGAAGCTCACTTCGTGAATGTAATTTAGGCAGGGGAAAAAATTAGTTTTATTGTATTCTAAAGACTAATTGGCAGCTTGTGTTTTGTCGTGTAAACCGTCCCTTAGATGGTTAGAGCAAATATAACCGGAAGCTTGGATGAAAGAAAAGTCTGGACTAATCTGGCCTATAATTTTGAAAATAATCAACTTTTCAAAGCGTCCACTGTTCGCGCTGAGCTAAATAAATGTTCGCAACTTCGGCCCAGTAAACCCTCAAGTCACTGGTTCCTAAAGCGCAAAATTGATCTCTGCACTAGGACTGGCACTTGGCAACTCCTCAAGAGTAGAAAGTGTGGCGTCCTGGCAGGAAAAAGTTAGCGTCTGCAAAGAGACAATCGCATGTAAATATACCAACTATTGCTCTAAATTCATGTGAAACTTCAAACCTACCCATAAATCACGCACTATAAAATACGCAACTTCCAGTACACGCTCAATATAAATAACGTTCATCAGTACCAATCCCTTTCATTCCAATAAATGAGATGGCTGAAAAATAACCGACCCCTCGCGAAACATTATGAATGCTAGGATGCTGCAACTTTCCATTAGAATGAATATTTCTATGATACCCAAGTCTAACCAAGAACAATATCAATAACAGAAGCGCAACGTAATTACAGAGTTGATTTGAGAAAAACAACTGGTCCTAAAAACAAATCTATAACTAAAATTTATAGACACCGGAATGATGATAAACCCCCATCTCAGATTTACACCGACGAAGAAAAGAGCTTCAAGTCGTCAAAACAACCGTGGCCATCATTTGATGGGCATCGTATTCCAAACATGGTGTTTAGCGATAGAAATATTTTCCTTTCATATAAAACAAATTATAACATTTCATCGATCTTGGTTTTATGTTTTGAGACAAATTAAAAGTGTCAGTTTCTTCTGGGCCTCAGTGTAGAACTAATTTCTACCTAACGAGTACTTTAGAGAAAATGTTCGCAACTTCGGCCCAGCAAACCCGCGAGTCGCTGGTTCCTAAAGCGCAAAATTGATCTCTGCACTAGGACTGGCACTTGGCAACTCCTCTAGAGTAGAAAGCGTGGCGTCCTGGCAGGTAAGACATTAACAGCAGCTGGGCAACTTAACCATACAAAAACCTGACGAGCATCGAAGCCCTGGAACACCATCGCTCGCACGGAAATAGATGCTAACTCCTGCTCTAAGTTTATATGCAATAACAAATATATGAACCTAAACTAAATTCATTTTAAACTATTTCACCCAGCATGTGTAACGTTGACAATAAAAACGGTTAGTACACTATGAGCACAATTCTGTAACCAATATAAAATCAATAATTCAATGCCAATAAAGAAAATTGTGTTGAATGTTTGCCACTTCGGCCCAGAACACCCTCGAGTCACTGGTTCCTAAAGCGCAAGTTAATCTCCGCACTAGGACTGGCACTTCGCAACCCTTACGAGTAGTAAGTGTGGCGTCCTGGCAGGTCAACATTTGTGAAGGAAATTCAAGTAAATGTACTTCTGCCATACAGGAGTACTATGAAGATCAAATACTTTTCTAAAGTATTCAATAGATTTCTGAGAGCATAACTAGGCACACTGGCTAAACTTTTACCTTATTTTTCGACTATGCTGCAACAGAACTTTAAAATTGCAACTTCAGCACACACATTAAGTAATACCGATTCTTGAGCGCATTCTAATCTTCATCGATCGACTGAAACCTGACCGAATCGACGAGTAAAGTGTGGCATCTGGATGGCGCGATCCAACATTTTTATCTCGTGTGACAGACTAACGTCAGATGAAATCATTGCCAGCGGATTTCACATTAAAATACTCGCCAGTCGTTGCGACCGATCTACACACCATAATAAAAATAACGGCAAAACACCCTGTAGTTCATAAATCAAACCAAGTATTCTCAAACATGTTCATAGAAATAAATACACAACCAGGTAGGTTCTTACTGCTATTCGACGCAGGACCACCATGTGCAGTGACGAGCCTTACCAAGACTCCACAACTAGACAAGGTTCTTCTCGCAATTAAGCCGATGTTACCATGACCACCAAAAGCCACATTCCAGGAAAGCAAGGGAAATCCTGGTAGCACCGGATAAATTCAGAGCGAAGAAAAACCTTGTCAAGATGTTTCGCAGTCTAACCTCAAAGCAGGAGTATTCTCGGCTATGATGACGAGCTTGGCTTTCCCGGATCGGACGACCTTCAGACTCTGCTGGTAGCCCAGCCTGTACTTGCCGGACTTCATAACCAGGGCAAGACGAGCATTGATGCTCTCGATGTGCTTCTTCGACTTCTTTGACGTGCTGGGTGCCATTGTGCTTGGTAAGTCTGGAAATATTTGTTACGTTAGTCAAGTATTCAGTACCGATTTCGTAGACTGCTCACGAATATCAAGCACACAAAGACTAGGAACGCACAAGAACTTCTACCGATACTCTGATCCGATTAATAAGAATGATAAAAAATTGATAGCTAATTTTTACCCGACCAATTAATCCAATTATCTTGCCGATATTGCACACCAAAGCAAACACCGAACCTGGCCCATTATTACAGCAGAAATATCAAGGTTTCTGACGAATATAAGGTTTCGTCCAACAAATTTTTACTAAGGCACGGTATAACTCTCTCTGCAAAAAAAAAATGGGTACCCAAGTATAATAAAACATTACCAGAGAAATGATACCAAGAAAATGAGAAATACAGAGTACAAATTTTCTAATCTAAAATTGCTAAAAATTGTCTCAACCACTTCTTGGAGTAGCAGCAGGAACCGCCACCCCTACACAGCACTGAGCTTGCTGTGCCCACCTGTAGCACACAGCCGTGCTTACGCACACCTGCCGGCTTAATTAGCGTGGGGTACACCAGACCAAGGAAGCATCTATTCAGTCATTCCCAAGAAACGATACAAGTGTTCGTACAAAAAATATAATCGAGCTGTGAATATCCTATTCTAACTATCAGCAACTTCGGCCTAGTAACACGTCTAGCGAGACTGATTCCTAAAGCGCAGTTTGATCTCCGTTCTCAGACTGGCACTTCAACTCCTCGAGAGTTCAAGCGGAGAGTCTGGATGGTGATACAAAACCAAGAAACGCAACACTTCACAGCTCATTTCTGGGCTCTCCTAACGCGATATTTGATTGCCTGCAATCATGACAGCCGAGTATAATGAGCTTTCGAGGACTTGCNCACCACAGCCTTGGCATAGATGCTGGCATAAAACAGTGGGTTGTAACAATTTTGATTTCAAATTAAGCGATTGTTAATTCTTTGAAACTGAAGCAGAACAACTCAAATATTTCATGTCCTATTAGGACTATGTTGCCACGTAACAACACGTGTATGCTCAAGGCATCACGTATCCTGGTTGGCACTGCTCTTGCCTGCTCTGAAAAATTTTCTGTAGCACTACAGAAATTTACAAAAAAGTAACAGGCAGTTTTCCAATAACAGGATAAATACATAATATAACCAGCTAACACCCCTAACAAAAATAAAAACAAGCCATGAACTCAAACGACAATTTGATATAGAAAAAATCGATTAAATTTTTGGACAAATGAGCGTATTGACAACAGTTAAAAATATGGTAAGTCAAAATCTATCAACAAATCAAATAATATTAGGAAATTCCTTCAGCAGTATACTCAATTTCTAATATGACAAAAATGCTACAAATTATGAACTAAAGAACCCTTGTATTGCAACCAATAATATCACCATTGCTACAAAATGTAAGGCTTCATTTAAATAAATCAATTCTTTATACTGTATTCACATTACAATTTCAACAACCATTTTTCTTCTGTTATTTTTGATCAGCAAGTAAATCTCATTTTCAGCGTAAAGTGTGTCGAGACACTCCTTGAGATCAATAAGATCGGTAATCCCTACACAAATGTTCAGCATAGTTGTAACCACCTCTTGCACACAACACAGCCTTTGCTCAGATGCTGGCATGAAGCAGTGGGTTACTCAATTCAGTGTCCCAAAAGATTTATACTCCGTACCATTTCAGCGTCAGATCAGTTAAGATTTTACAGAAGAAAACTTGATAGAAGTAGATCTTGCTGGAATTCTGTTCAACTGATGTGCACCAAAATGCACATGTCAAAAAATGTGGCATAAATCTTTTACATTGGCCGAGATACTCATGATTTTAATTGCACTTGTTAAATCATTTAAATAATTATTTTTACCACTAACATCACTTTCACAAACTGAAGCGCAGCTTAATTATTTAATCAAAATGATTACCCAGGTGAATAATTAAAAGTTTCTATATACAAAATAGAACCTATGAAATTAAAGCATTAGCCCAGGAAAGAGCACATTCTTATGAAATTTATGTTCAACAAGCTGTCCTGACCTCAACATCATCTATAGATTCAGTGAAAGCAAATAGAATAGATAATTAGTTCAATTTCCTCAAGGCCATATTGAAAATGTTATGGAGCTACACAATCTTTATCCATGAAGTTCCCAATTAAACTTGACATATATACTTGAAGCACAAGTATTTTCACTTTTAACTTATAAGATTAGTCCTCATTTGGAAGTCAAACTCTAGTAACTGGTCTCTCAGAATATAGGAACAGTCAAATTTTACCATAGGAATCCAACTTACTATATTAAAACCAAGGTAAAACACAGTGCAATGCAAAACTGCCAATACCCTTTCTACACAGTGAGAAGGACTACTATATGACCAAAATAATTTCAACTTTTTAATTGTGTATGTTGCTAATTGTGTAGTACATCAATTCAGCACAACAGCATTGTTGATGTTCTGGCTTGTTATATTGTTAGTTAAAGCTTATCTATGTGAAACATGATTGAAAGATCAAAGAAAAAGCAGCTATTTCATACAAAATTGAAGGAATGGGAATATATGTATCAGATGTGCACCTACATAAAACCTATTCAAAAATAAACTTTATGTGAAAGAAGAATCAAACAGTAATGAAGGTTGAAAATTAAAGCAATTTGGGCCCAAAAAACTAAGTACCAAAAGCCTCTCTATAGCTGTGATAACTTGGCAGTATCCACCTCAGGATGACAGTCCATATTGGGATGCATTTCTAGCTGCCAAGCTCAAATGAAGAGGCTCACACTTCCATGTCAAATAAATGAAAATGGTTGCTTGCTGTAGGTACAAAATGCCTGCAGTACAAGTTAGTTTAAAGCTTGCAAGCCATATTGAAGAGGGCCTTCAGTAAGAACCTGAGAAAACATGGACTATGCATAGGTGTGTCTACACATTTCTTGTATATAGAAAGATTAGGAAAGAAGAAATGATGAATAATTCACAAAGAAGGCAAAGAAACGAATCAAAGTTGGCAAAAGGGATGGAAGTCTCATAGGCCTAGCTATAGCCAAGGTAGCCTAACAGTACCCCCTTGGAGACACGTGACCCTCATGGCACCTACTAACTTGATCCCTTTGCCTATTTAATGTCTTCTGATGGACAGAAATGCCTGCATTTGAGTTACTTTGGATGTATTTTAAGGCTAGTATCTAGAATACTTAGCTGTGTAAAGAATGCATTAGGCTCATATTATACACTGGTCTGCATGGCATGAATAACTAAGTATAACCTAGCTAATTGTCTATTCAATGCATAGTGTTGACAGACTAAAATAAACTAATTATCTTCAAGGTCATTATAATGTAAGCAACATGAAAGGAAATCTAACACCTAAGACGTAGACATGTATCATATTCTGGATGTATACTTCCAGGTGTTCATATTAGAAAAGAATTCTTAATTATAGAGCTCAAAAATTTGAAGGAGAGTATACAACAGTGCAACTTATCAAACATCCGAGTATGTGCTTTACCCCATTTATAACATTATGTCGTATCTTTACATCTAGTGAAACCATTGAAATGCAATGAATAAAATACCCAAGCTTTTTACAATTTTTGCAGCCCACCATGATGCAATTGTCTTGCTTCAGGATGCAACAATAAGAATGTTAACATGAGGCTCACTTTTTCTAAGCAAGAACATTACTTCTGTGCTTAAGCATTGAAGAGAAGGCATTTTTTTAAACCTAAATCAAAAGTTTAGTGTTAGTGATTGAATTTATTGTATATATTATATTCTTTTTTTAAACATTTGAAAAATGAATCTCCTTACATTTCACACAATTTCTTTTAAGCCTTGCAGCCCAGGGCCAGAACTGAACTCTGCCCACAAGCCACAGTCATCTACTGCTCTGTAGTTAACTTTTTAGATTAAAGCTCTTCAGCCACATAAAATGTGATGCCAGAAGAAGGGACCATTTCAACAGAGACTTGAAAGAGTATGGAATCAACACAATTGTTTTCCTACACAAGAACCGTTGTGCAAATGAGAGATGGTTAAGAAATAAATAAGAATGATAAATAAATAAATAAATATACATATATATAAATACACAAGAAATGAAAAAAAGATTAAAAGTCAGGCCTAGCTTAAGCTGAATCCCTCAGAAATGTTAGTTCTCATGGCAACTAGTATGCAGAGTATAAAATCCTTAAACTCAGAAACCTTTCTTTGCATTTACACCTTCAACTGACTTTGCTCCTGGTTTAGATTGAAGTAAACTGGATCAAAGCTGCAAAACACAGCTCTAAGGTGTTTATTTTACACTAAAGCACTTAATTTCATGTTCAACAACCTGATTAACTTATCTTGAAAATGCATTCTCAAATATTTGAACTGGTCAATTAGCAATAACTATGAATTCAATTTATCCTAAAACTAGCAATGGCACTTCCCATTCTAATCAACGCAGCAGATAAGCGTACAAATACACATTTTATATGACGTAGTCAACATTAAATGTCAACCTACATGTAGTTTGAGGGGCTTGCTAGGTCACTGAACATATTCCAAATTACCTCAAGCCTACATCAAATGCTCTAACTTTATTCAATATCATAGAGATAATAGTAATAAAACTGACTGAATTTAAATTGTCTCAGTTGATTCCTATGTTAGTTTACAAGAAAACCTCAAACACAAATTTATGAACACCTTTTGCACAAATAACACCAGACGCTAATGTGCTGGCATATGATAGTGAGTTTGGTGTCAACCATAAGAAGCTTAGAAACCCTTCATGACATTCAATCCTTATCCAAGGTAGTTAATCTTAGAACCAGATAATAATTACAGGCTCAGGAAAAACTCAACTACAAGCATTCAACTAGGATTTGGCCGAGTACTGCGAATAGTTCAATAGATTACGTACCCTTCATAACTTAAAGTGTACCTCACTTAATCTTAGTTAAAGAATTAGTAATTTTATCACACAGATACAATATAATTATTCTACTCAACTATAAAGATGACATAACGAGAAGTCTTACCTTAGCGACTAACAAAGTTAGAGCTGTAGTACAACTGTACTCTAATGACTGAAGTTCGACACCGACGAACGGCTCAACGTGTGAGATTAGAAGGAGCGCCTACGATGTTGCCATAAAGTTGGAGGTGAGTATTTGATGTTTAAAATTTTCATCATATCTTTCCAAATTTTTTGCTGAAAATGCTTCTACAAGTTGCATAATAAACATCATTAATAGAATAAAAAAATACAAGAATGATAAAAATAATTTTAAATAAGTGTTTAGAAAATTACTCCGTAAAAACTAATTCAGAATTAATAAACTTTTTTTCACGGAGAGCTGGGAAATAATTTTTTTTTGGTCAAATAGGCTTCATATCTCATTAAAATTGTATTATACTGATATTAATAGCATTTATTACCAATTTCTCTGCATATATCAATTCTAGAATCCAATCCAAAAATACCGGAGTGCCGTTTCTAGGTACGAGGCTTATAACCGCCCTCCGCAGAGCTAGGAAATACCTCAAACATTGGTAATTCACATATTACTTTTTATCTAATAGACGTTTCACCTTAAATTACTTTTAAATGAAAGCACGCTCAAATTTTCACATATTAGGAATAATTTTCTTTGTTTTCAGCTGGAAAAAGAGGAATAAGAGAGATCCTCAGTGAGGCGTTCTTTTCAAACCCGTTTGTGGTAGAATTATCATCGTTCTTTCTTGCAGTTACAGGTTTTATTTACACCTATAGCCTGCACAGACTTCAAAATTACTTTCAAATAAACACTCATTAAATTTTCTTGAGGTTCACAGTTACCAATAGATCCATTGTTCTACTATGAGCAAAAAATTTTATTTATTATCGATCCTGTTTGTGGTCGAATTTTCATCATTCTCTCCCTCTGTCACGGTTTTTATTTCGCACCTATTCTTTCAACGGACCAAGAAAGTTTCAAAGTAAAGGTCTTTCAATTTTCTTGTGGTGCACAGTCCAAAGTTTCGGCTTTTCAGACAAAAAAAAAAGGAAAAACATACTTTCAAAGATGCCTTCTTTTTGACCCTATTTGCAGTTTAATTTTCATTATTATCTTCTACTGTCACGGATTTTATTTTCCACCTATAGCTGGTACAGACTTCTTGTTACTTTCAAATAAAAGTTCATCACATTTTCTTGAGGTTCACAGTTACCAATAGATTCAATATTCTACTACAAGCACAAAAAACGGTATTTATTATCGACCCCGTTGTTATTCGACTATTCGAATCTTCATCATTCTCTCCCACTTTCACGATTGTTATTTCACAATTAAAAGAATAAATCGCTCCGAAGATGAACATCTTGAGAATACGGAATCCAGCCATGCTCTACGATTCCTAAAACTGATTGAAAGGAAAGTGAGACCAATATCTATCCGGCCGGAAAAAGATCTTTGCACTAAGAAATTGGAATTGTCAGATGACAATGAAAAGGAAGGTGACGTGAAAACAATTATAATCAAAGCCACTAACATCCAATGTTCCATAAGAATGAAAGAATTTGACAAGAAACATATTTCTGTATCACCAGAAAAGAAAAGTTTCACGGAGGTAGAGATGTTGTCTGATGACGATGAAAATGAGACCGCAAAATATTTGACTTCGGCTTCGAAATCACATGAAAATGGTTGCCCGAGTATGAGAATTTGGAGCGAACGGTTCAATTTAACCGTGAAAAATAAGCTGGAGATCCTTCAAAGTTCGAGTTGGTTATCCAGTGGTGTAATAGACCCAATTTCCAAGCTGCTGAAGGCAGAATATGAAAGCTACAGAGTAGACTCGCCGCTAGCCTTATTTACTCCTCAACCACTACGTGATATCAATGACCAGTTCATCCAAGTGATCAACACAACCTATTTCGAATGTGTTATTACGGCCACTAAAATAGATTCCAAATCTGCGAGTGGGAGCCACTGGGTGCTCTAGACTAACTTGTAT
>VOMN01117807.1:0-17343 GCA_014899125.1 Orchestia grillus | reverse complement strand
CGATGGTGCCAAGCGCTTATTGTGCCACATCGAGAACACTCCCATGCCTACCGCTTTGAAATGTAACCGTTAGCTCGTCTCGAAGTATGCTTTGGGATTTTCCTCGTTAGCTAAAGATGTATGCGTTACAGCCTCAACATTGCTTGATTAGCTTTGCATGGGGCTCATCCCAAATATGCGGCGTCTACGCTAGTGCACGGTTTCCAACGCCTACAGCTTTGCCTGCATACCGTCGCACGACCTTGATACAGTGTATCTCACAATGTAGCCTGATACAACGTACATATATATAATGAACGCCTAATTTTCCTATTATTTATTTAAGTCGCTCGCGTAATAAAATCATGATTATTCAAAATTTGTTTTTGAGCCGGACAATGAATAAAAAATCGTTGTTTAGGATACCATTAATATAAATCTCAAAATTTCAAACTGGTGTTGATATTAGAGTTCTCCCCACATCTTGACTACAGATGAAGTCTAATTTTAAAAAACTAGTGTAAAAAATAATTTTGAGCATACAGCATTGATTACAATCAATTACCATAGTTCACATTCACGGCTCTAAAATGTCGTCTTCAAATATAGTATTTATAATATGACGTAATTTGCATAAAAATCTACTTAGAAATTACGTATAATTTTACCTTTCTGAAAATTCTTAGCAAATAAAGTTGAAGTTACTGTTTTTTTTAAGCGATTATCACACAGCAATGTCACACACACGTGTTACTCCCCCATCCTCTTTCATTTTACCATGTAGCAAAAAAGAAGTAGTCATCAGCTACGGCTGTTGAGAGAGGCCATGTGAGTGCGCACATTCTTAGGAGGGAGGCAGCTAATTTCTTGGAACTTTTCGGCTGTTAAATACATCTGCCGTCCCTTGCAAATTTTGCTGCTAAATACATCTGGTGTCCCTGCAATTTCGAATGCAAATTGGACGACATGAGCAACAGTTGCATTTTATTACATCATTCAGCGGATGCCTGAGTCACCGCTCGCGATCTCTCTGCTTCACTTGATATTCAATGAGAGAATATTGGCCTAACTTCAAGCGTAGGAGCTTAGGGGACTGTGCGCTGAGCGACGCACTTGCGCCTACCAAGTGGGCTTAGTTTGACGGTCTGCAAGGAAAGACGGTCTGCAGCTGCTCTTTGCTGTAGGGCGATGATGGGCTCTATGTGCGCCTGCCACCGTGAAAACAGGGCTTGTCTGCCTGCCATGACCGTTACTATGCTAAGGCTTCAAAATTTACTAAGAACTTTTCTTCGAAAAAATGGACACGACAGGAGAAGCTTCCGAAGCTGCCTACGCTACCTGGGGTAAATTCTAAAACCACGGTGGAAAACTCAGTCACGAGTAGGACTGAAAGTGCACTAATGTTTGACTATTTTGGCACTTGGACTTTTTACTGTTCATAATATATCGCGGAGTCCGGCACCGAAATTTTACGGGAATTGAATGAACTGTTCTCTATGCGTATTTAGTTATAGAAAACTTGAGAAATATTTAATTTTTTGAGTTGTACCAAAGGAAAAATGTGAGCTGGAAGACGCAGGGACGGTACACAGTTATGTCTAAGAAAAATTGTAAAAGTTAAATGAGACGTAGATTGGTTAATTCACGCAGATATAACTCACTTTTCCCAAATATTAGAAAAAAAGCTCAGCGTAAAATACCATACATCAATGAAGCTTCCCCCGTTATGGATGCTGACGAACACTATTATTTAAGCTAATGTGCTGTTACAGATGACAACATTCGCACAGCGTACCTTACGCACATGCCACCGGCCAGTACTAATATTATTGGCAGCCACGATAATGCTGGCACCGAGGCCAACTGCCCTCGTCACTTCGCCGTACATCGATGTCAGGCTAGCAGTGAAATTTCTTCTGAAACGAGTTCAGATTTAGACGTACTCCACTAGACAGCTCCGTACCTCCCACTACAGTTGGTTGCAGCAGTCAGAAGGAGGCGTTGAGAGCCCTTCACATGATCGGTCACTTTTTGAAGACAGTGTTGGCATATACCAAAATAATGGTAACTTGCTCTCTATTCTGAAGTCAGGTCGCCAAATGTGGATAGAACAAAGAATAGAATAGAGTAGAGAGCAAAGTTAGCATTTGATGTCAATATTTGGGTGTCTTCTGACACCGTCTTCAGACATTGACCGATCGTGTGAAGGCCCTTCAAAGCTCCCGATTTCTGCAACCAACAGCAGCGTCAGGTATGGACTCTTCAGACAGGTCCAGATTAACGCATCCAGCTGGTCAAACGAGTGTGCATGCTAACAGTAGCCAGACCAGTACGTACAGAACTCAGCCTGAAGTTAGCCGAGGCCTGATTAGTTTAATCTTTCCCGAACTCAGGGGACACCTCAGTCCCGCTCAAAATTTCCCCTATGCTACAATACAATCAACATTTTTTGACCTGAAGGATTCTCGAGACTCTCTTGGAACACCAGCCAAGCAACACAAGAACACGTTTCGATAGTCGTAATTGGACGCAACGAACACAAGTGACAAAGTTTGATCAAATTCGAACGCCTACTTGTGTGTTTAGGACTCAAAAGGTCAATCATGCTTAGCATCTCCTTCATGTGGTAGCGGGAGAAGCGAATTCTGAACATGAACCGATATCATAATTTGAAGGCGTGCAACACTGCTTACGCCGCCACGCTCCTGTCATGCCACAGAACTCAAAGTTAATGAGACCGTAAACGCTAGCGCAAATCGCGCGCTGAAATGGATCCCTCCGACCGCGCGTGGAGTCGCCGCTACAGGACGCGCACACCGCGGACCCCGCAGCCCGGGCCGTAATTTTGAGCGACAGGCTTCTTTGGCCCTGCCCGTCGGGAGTTGCGACCTCAGTGATATTGATTCTTGCAACAGGAGAAAATCCCAGAAAGATTTATTTGAGTCAGTGCCGGACTTCGAATATCGCGTCCAGCGAAATATATTTTCGTTGTATTTGGAGAAATAAAAAAGGAATATTTAACCTAACAAGGGAGAATATGTAAGTAATCATGTATGTTTGTTCAAATGTGAGGTGGTCCAAATTAACAAAGAATTTTTTCTTAAAAAATTCGTACCCAACTCCATCAGCGAAGTAGTCTCTGCAGACATTGACTAAGCCGACTATTGCGCAAGCTCAAAAAAGACGAAAACAACTGAGGAGACGTCACTAAAAACTATAATTACTTTTTACATAGCAAAATAACATACGAAGAAATAACTATGAAAGAACATAGTTGATAGTATTCCCATAATACCTTAAGGTCTTTTCATGAACCCAAAATGGTTGAGCTACCTTTTTGCAATCTTTAATGGCAAATGTAACTTATCACTTATTCTCAACAATAGAAGAAAAATTATATTCCTACATAGTATCTGCATAGGCCATTCGTGACTCAAACTTCCCCATGTGTTCAGCTGGTCAAGGACCCCTGGACAGCGTAGCATGTAGCTATCCTCTCATGGTTCACAGTCAAGTATAGCTCCACCATTCATGAAGACACGGTAAAACTAATGTCGCAAGTAAAATCGATCGCTAATTAATAACAACACAAGCACTAAAACTCCTAAATTAGACGTAATAAAATATCGAAATTTATTTCGTTATTTCCAGACTTTAGACACGTCCAGCTAGCGGCTGACTTGATGACCTGTTGTCCACAGGAGCCTCTGGTCCTGGTCCCTGGGGGGACGGGACTAGGGTCCTGTCCCCGCTCCCCTCACTCACTAGGCCTCGGCCTGCCACTCATACAGCGCGGCGTGCCCTCCTCGCAGCTGTGTGTGCTCCCAAGTGGGCCAAGTCTCTTTTGAAGTCAGCATTTCCACTACGAGACATCGAGGGCAGGCATGAGCAGGCGGCAAAAATGTTCTCTGAAATACCTCGGAAGCGTTCCTTTCTTCAGAGACCCTCGTTGTTGTCGTCTTGTGATGCGCTCACTGCATGTTTGCTCCTCACATGAACGAGGGTTCTGATTGTGCTATTTTTTAAGGACATTTGAGAGCATTTACTTTATTTTCGGTTTAATGTCATTTGATATGGTCACAGTTTGAATGTCACAGTCTATGTGAATAAGTTGGAATGAAGATTGAGAACATGAGTTCCGATTATGAATGGGTAAATTTTTCTGTTGGCTTACAGGATCTTAAAAACAATAAATTGGTTTCTTTATTCTTCAGAATTAACTAAATTTCTAAATTCCTATATTCAACGCTTGTTAAAACAGATATTGTATGTACAACCGCAAAATTTCGCACGATTAGTGTCCTGAGGTTGTGTCAACATTTTCTCTCGTAGGTTTGCGAAAGGAAAAATGGTCAATCAAATTCACTTCATGCTCATTCCAAAAATTTCTGTCCATTCTTCTGTAGAATTACGTTTCATTCCTTTACCTTGTCTTTCAAATATCAGAGCTCTTAATGCTCAATATAATTCCAGCGTTAATTTTGTAAGATTTTTGCATCGTGACGTATGCTTATGGAGAATACACCAAATGAATGTGACTCATAATTTGGACTTGAATAATTTGACCCGAATGGTAGACTGCAATCACAAAACTTATTTTTTGTTGGTTACTAAAGAAAGTTTGCATTACGAAGCGACACATTGCGCACTGTACGGCCTGTGATTCAGCACCCACATGGAAATTGCGAGACGCGAATTCAAACCCAAAATCCCTAATGGAAATGTTTAGAAAACGGATATATAGTATTCGTTATTAGTTCAACTTCTATTCTGTGCTGATGAACTGTTATTGTAATCATGCTGAAGTTTCATCATCTCTGAATGAGCTAATGAATTTTAATATTAATAAAAGTTGGACAAAATAATGGAAACAGTGATGTTAGTGTCACTTCAGTGAGCTCATATGTGACGAATGTCAGAGTCATATTCACGACAATGGCTCGTTTTAAATTCAATATCTGAGCACTCACCTCACTTATCGACTGTTTCTCTCGGTGAGGTCTTGCTGCTGAATAGATTAATTTTTGTTGCGTCTCGCTTGACTTCGGGAAGAAATTATCTCTGAGTTCGAATTGAGAGAGCATTCGAGTCGAGCACAGGTGAGCTTCTGTGATCCCGAAAGCTCCACCAGCCCTGACCACGACACGATTTGATAAGTAGACCTACATCGCAAGAGATGAGAGTACTCTTGAGAAAGTTCCGGGACTCACCAATGAAAGAAAACCACTCGTCTTTTAAAACACGAAAACCACATGGCAAGAGCTGCTAAAATGACTGCAGAGGTGAATACAAATTTGGCTCACTCGGTTGCCACCAAAACTCTTAGCCGTGAGCATAATAAAGCCAGATATAACGGTAAAATAGTCATTATAAAATCTTATCTTCTTTAATGAAACATTCAGAAGGTGCAGGACTGGTGCAGATCACTAGCGGTGGCCGGCGGTAGCAGCACTGTCCTCTAACGAGCGAAACTTCTCATTTGCCCCCACTGAATGTGTGAAGGCAACTCTCTGGATCCCTATATTTGTTTACACCCAGTTTAGTATCTCGCCTTAGCTCAACCTACAGTATAATGTTGTAGGACCCAACTAAAGCTGTAATAGTTAATTTGGGAAAGAATACGATAGGAAATTTAAAATGTACAATCAAAATTATCTCGGAAAGTATATTTAGAAAACAAGGTTTCACTAAATTTTTCAGACCATTCTCTATTATTTTGATAATTTTGTCCAGCCTGTAACCCCATTCGCATCATAAATTTCATTGAAACGAAGAAACTCTGAAAGAAAGATCAAGCCGTTGATTAATGGTAACTGCAAGTTTTTTTTGTTGCCTGGATATTTTTCGCTCGTGACCTCAAAGTTTATTCAGAAGGTGAAAGTTAACTTTTGATCGGCTGCCTTTTCCTACTACGAACATGTCATCATGCACGCTTTGAAGACAGTTTTCTTCACTTGATTTAAGATCTTTAATATTAGCGTCGAATTGATAGGGTGATCTTCTTTGCATCATGTTAAGAAATTCAGTATATCAAGTCAGATAAAAAAGTACGAACATGCATAAAATTTGATCGAAGATGTTTTGTAATTGTAACGCAGTCTCACAGGTTAATCATAATGCTACGCAAATGCTTTTGGGCGTATCATGTTAGTCCAGTAGCAATTTAAAATTCTAGTAGATAGCATTTGCACGCCAATCCACCCGCTAATTACAACCCCAGTCCACCTGCTATTGCTCACAATTGGTAGCAGCTGAGCTGTTCTTCAACGCGCCATTCTGTTCATGAGGGCAATGCAAGTTCAGTTGTCAATTTTAAGTAATGGTTCTTATAAATATGCGACTCCAGCCACTATTCAGGATGTTGTTAATTTTAATGGTAGTTTGGCTGTTATCATTACGTTACTCCAGTCAGTGATTAAACTACTACCCCAGTAGTCAGTCAAGCAGTACCCTAGCTCAGCAGTACCCTAGATCAGCAATACCCTAGCTCAGCAGTACCCTAGCTCAGCAGTACCCTAGCTCAGCANCAGTACCCTAGATCAGCAGTACCCTAGATCAGCAGTACCCTAGATCAGCAGTACCCTAGATCATCAGTACTCTAGCTCAGCAGCACCAGAAGAATGGAGTGACAGCTCCCACACTCTATGACCTTAAACCGTTTGGATTACATGAAAGTCATTAGTTGTGCCGACTATGAGAGCCTTGATTTCCATTCATTTCTTTCTATTTGGAAATAAACTTCTATCCCCATACTATTAATGTTAATATTTCCAGTGGTAGAAGTGTTGCGAAATATTAGTAATATCATTTTTTTTAGTGAAAATCACTTCGCATTGGGAACAAAAGAAAAAAGAGCGCGAGAAGGATAAGAAAAAAGTAAGTAAGAAGGAGAAGAATGGCTCTTGCTCATACACATCAGTACATGAATACATCAATACAATACATGAACTGCCATTAAATCATATAAGTGAAAACCCCAACACAAATGCTAAGTTTTACGGTTGAAGTAACAAGCCCTGAAGGCTGGGCGGTGTGTCAGGCACACATTAGCCTGCACTTGAGGCAAGGATAAGCTAACTAGCTTTATCTGAACGCCAGAGAAGGAAAGCCCTTCCGTGTCTTGCTGGTGGCGGTCGGCCCCATAGCTCATAGCGCTAACTAGGCCAGGATAAGACTAAAAGCGGTTCCTTGCCAAACACTCCGGGGGTCTCTGGGGCCTGAAAAACGGGGTCTTTGTCTCTTGTCTTGACGAGGCTTGAGGAGAACTGCCTTCACTCCACCTCACTCTACAGGTCCTAGTGTGTAGGAAGCAACAGAGAAGTAGGTAGTAGAGGTAAGCGGTTGCACGAGGCACTAACGGTGAAGAAGAATTTTAGCCGCTGTTTTAGAATGCCACAATTTCGACGAATTACTCTTCTTGCTTATCGTACGCGTAAGTTCGCAGCTTGCTAAGAGCTGAACGACAACTGCGCCGCAATTTTGCAGGATGCACTTCTACAGTAACTAAAGGATCTCTCAAGATAGGAAAAAATCAGCGTAGATCTAGCGGCGTTTGACGTAAAAAACTTTTTAGCAAATCATATGAAATGAAAAATACAAATTCAACCAATGCCGTTCAAGCTAATTTCTAGTTCTTTTGGTTTCCTATGTTAGACAAATTTTGTCTTGAAGGCTAATTAATGCTAAATTGGGCGTTCCGCAAGCAAAAACAACAGGATGTTTTCTGCTGCTCGGCTTCATTTAGCTTAAGCAAACATAGAGCAAACCCAGAGCAAGCGCAGAGCAAACACAAAGCAAACACAGAGCAAGCGCACAGCAAACACAGAGCAAGAACAGAGCAAACACACAGCAATCTCAGAACAAACGCGAAAAGTAAATGCAGAGCAAATGCGGAGCAAATACAAGACAAACACCAAGAAAACGTGCAGCAAACACAGCGCAAACACAGAGCAAGCACAAAGCAAATACACAGAAAACACGGAGCAAACACGGAGCAAACACAGAGCAAACAGAGAACAAACACAAAGTAAACGCAAATGCTTGTGTTGTGTGTCACGAAGTCGGCACGAGGCCGGTAGAGCGCTATGCTTAGTTTGATCAGTAAATTCCTGCTCACCAATGTTTCATCTTGGAGGAAAATATTTTTAAAAACCAAGTTCTCGGCTTCTTCTGCAGCATTTGTCACATGAACCACGCATCAGAAAGTAATCCCTCAATTCGCCGGATGTCTCTCCCTCAAAATGAAATGTCAAGAAGTGCAGGGAGTCTAGCTAGCCCTCTCCCTCCCCTCCTCCTCCCTTAACCACCTCCTCCGCCCAACAGTTGCTGTTGCGGCTGGAGGATAAAAATAAAAATCAGGCGAAAAGCTCCCTTGCAATTTTTTATTCTTATTTTAATATTTTAGAGTTTCTTTCCCTTCTACGGGATGGTTTCTGGCTCGATCTTTTAACGATTATTCTCGACCATTTTTCCCATAAAAGTTAATTGTAATGGATGATGCATACTTTCTGCATTCTAATTTTGAAGAATGATGGTGACTCACTCGCTAACAGCCAAAAATCGGGCCGCTGAGAAGGCTGTCTCTGCAGGTGTCTCTCTCCGGAATTTAGGAATGGTCGGCGAGATTAGGGCTGTTACCATAATCTAGTACGCATGGAGCAACTGATGCGGCCGTTCGGAGTGCAGTAAACAGAACAGTGCAGTAAAGGTCAAATTTTTTTGCAAAAATTGTTTGACCAAGATGTAACTTTGTGTATTCCTAGCTAGAGTTAAAGGGTAGTGAAACAGTAATTTAGGGGAGCCATAAAATTTACCCGTTTAAATAATAGATTGAAACAGAATATGGCAATGGAAACAAGCACAGAAGCCTAATTCTGAGTCTCTACCTAAGTCCCGTGACGTCAGATACCAATCACACTGAGGCAAAAAATTAAGCGTAGAGTAAGAGGGCAGGATAGATCAAAATGAGTTAGTAAAACTGTTACCTGTCCGCTGTGACCATCATTACCAGCGCCAACCACTGACCTCAGCATAAGAAATTTGCAATCAAAAGTCATTTGTGCAAAACGATGGAAAAACCGTGCATATTCGATGCATTATTTCGGTTTCACAACTGAAAACTAAGGCTTTCATATATAAACCAACCACAGGTACAGACATCGATTTTCATGAACAGGTAACAGGATGTTTGTTTTAACATAGGGAAGTGGACGTTTTACAATTCTAGGATCATATCATTTAAGAAACCTTTCGTAGCATCAACAGTAATTTTCAAACAGGGACCTCGAAGCGGTACTTAAAAATGTTGGGGACTCCTTGACCAGCACTCGTCTAGACGATTTTTGAACGTGTTCACAGTGCCAGCAGAAACTGTGCTCTCTTGTAGTTGGTTTCAGCTATACTGATAATTTTAACTAATTCATGGCGTAGGATGTTCAGATGTGATTTTCTCATTAGTTTATGGCCGTTATTTTTGGTGTAAAAGTTATTGTCCCCGCCGAAAAGCTCTTCTGAGTTAACGTCGTCGAAACCATCAAGATATTTGTAGCAAGAAGAGTTTCAGCCGTTGATAACGCTCTTCGTAGGTGAAGTTCCGGAGGTAAGGGATCGTTTTTATTGCTTTGTGTTGACTTTGCTCCATTTTGTTGATGTCTGGTTATAGGGAAGAAGACCAGAGTCGTACTACATATTAAGGAAGTGGTCGGACTAGTGCTTCATAGACAGATAGTATTATGTCTTTAGACTTTGTCAAAGTTTCTTGCGATGAAACCGAGAGTTCGGATTGCATTCTTAACTTTTTTCAACTTGACTGTCTTGCTTGAGGCTTTTGGTCATATTGATGAGAGTACATATCTCTTTGTTGGTCTACCTTCTTGATGGGTCTATCTCTCACTGAGCAGTGAAATTTCAGTTATTACTTTCAACGTGTAACACTGAAGAATCGTTAATGTTGAAGCTCATTTACTAGGTTTCGGTCTATCGGAGTAGGCGATTGAGGTCGGTTTGAATAGTTATTCTGTCCCGTTCAGTGAATGCCCTGTGGCAGAGCTTCGTGTAGTCTTTGAACTTTTTGATTTTACTGAGGATTCCGACGTTCAAATCATTGCTGTAGATTATGAAGAGGAGTGGGCCTATGACGCTTCCTTGAGGAACCCCTGAGGTTACCCCTGCCCAATCGCTGTGTCGCTCAAGAATCATTACTCGTTGAGTGCGATCAATGAGACAGTTTCGAATGTATCGAGTTCAGTCATCTTTTATGCCATGGGCTTTAACTTTGGCCATAAGCCTCTCGTGGGCAACTTGATCGAAAACTTTTTGAAAGTCGAGATATGTGAAGTCCACGGATTCTGTGCCGTTGGAGATACGGTCACTTCTGCAAAAAAAGTCAAAAAGATTCGCGAGTGGAGAATTAATCTGTAATTTAACATCAAGCTACAAAATTTCAACTTATAGCATAACTAAACAAAATTTATTAACACACGTTTTGAAATAGTTAATTTTCCAACATGACGAGTATAATAAAAATTTTCCAAGCACCAATTTATGAAGTAACTTGTTAACACTTTGTCTACGGTTCTCCACACAGGAGAAAAAGTACATGCGGACGAATATCTCTACTGTGAATTTAAAAATAAAAGATTTTGGTTTCACAAATTTGTTTACTTTATTAATTTTCTTTCTAATCAGAACTAGCTTATTCAATTGATGAACACAGATTTGACGCAAACTCGAAAATTTGTATTTATACATGATAGTGCTTCGGTTACTTTAGGTTAGATGATCGCGCGTACCATATATGACCCACTCCAGAGGCAAAGTGTTAATGTTTTAGAACATCCACAAAGTAATATACGCAGGAACGAAGCGTAAACTTGTCCTCGAGCTCGGTGATCACCAGTTCGCACAAATCAAAATGCATAAAATTTTGAAAATCCTCGCACTGTGCTCGTGTTGCCTGGAAACAATACCGACTGACGAATATAATCAACACTGACATATGTAATCCTAGACTTCAACACACTCGCCATCACACGACTCTCGTGTGCGTTGACTGGTATTTTGATACTTTCAGCTCGATCGATCTGCATTTAGTTGCCATCATTAACTTTTGCGTCGTCTGATGTATTAATTCTCGCTTCGTTGGTTATGTGTGGGCTACGACTGCTACCACTTTGTAAAACCATTGCGGTAGCAAAAATTACAGTTTAAAGGCTTATATATAAAAACAATTCTGACGGCAAGGAACAAAGATATTAACTTCAAAGAAAGGTAGCAGATGTGTTAAATGGACAGATGAGAAATAAAGAAAAAATAAAAACCTACATGGCAAGGAAAAGCTATGGATCCATGATAACTGCATTCGAAAACGTGTGAAGAAAAAACTGTTAGAGATCCATGCTGCTGTAGAGAATAAAGACAATATATTTACCTTGTCAACAAATTTGGTGAAGGAAATTTTGGGAAACTTCATATAGTCTAGGAGCAAATATTAAAAGAACTCGTGCCAGCAATCAGAAATTAAGATCGACAGAAGAAATAAAAAGTTACTTCAACCCCGGGGCAAAGCTCGCACATGTGGAGGGTCGGTGGCTCAGCGTCTCTTTCTCGAGCCAATACCGGACCTGACAAACCTGATTAGTCAACGAAAGTCCCGTGAAGTCTCGAGTGAGAAGCGAAAAAAGGAGACTCAGCTGAGACCAACGGATGAGGCAAACTCAGACCATTGCATTGGGGCAAAACTCTAAAATACTGTTGGCAAACATTTCCAAGTATGGAACAATTCCAAGTATTTTAACACGAGGGTTTTAAAAAGACAGGGATAGGATCATATATTTAGGAAGTCTTTGATCTGAAATAGCTTTCAGACGACATCAAGTCGATGTTTGAAACACTTACATCAGAAGACGGGACAAGTGTTGAGAAAAATGCAATGGGCTTCACCAGAAAAATGGGGCTTCACCAGAAAGGTGAAGCCCCATGGCGACTTGTGCTCTAGTAACCCTACTCTACTACTGCTGCTACTAGGGCGGCTTGTGTGCGAAGTGATCTCTGTGAAGGTGCTGCCGCGGATCGCAGCCCCGAAAGCTGGATGTCTGTCGACCCAGCTTTCCGTTCATCCTTGCACGTTCACTTTGAACGCAGCGTACAGTTATTTTGAGATGTTCCTCTGATTACTTTGACCCTGCCTCAGCCGTCTGGTGTCTCCAAATAAGGTTACTTTGTAAGCCTCTTAAGATCACCCTACACATATCAAAGTAGTGCGACAAATAATCCAGAAGATCAACACAAGATTGAATAGTCTTTCAGAATGGTTTCCATGTTCACTTCTCACTAAAGAACGTAAAAAATTGGAGTACCAGTGTTACGTAAAAAACACTTCAAAGCAAATTGAAGTCGACATTAACTCGAGATATTTCAACACTATTACGTACTACTCGCATTAGGTATATTAGGAACTACAAAGCAGAAACAGAGATTACTTTTACTGTAATTACAAGCATTCGTCAGGTGTGAAGTACACCCATTCTTTTACTTTTGATATGAAATATACAAGCAATACACAATTCAAATAACAGGTATTTTGCATTTTCTGTTCGGTTGCCAAATGAGATGCAAGCAGCGCTAGGAAATGGCAAAACAATAAATTATTCTACACGCACAACAAAAGAACTCATTGCCTCGATGAAATACATTGAAGAATTTGGTTTCGGACAGCTCGGAAAACCGGCGGAGCAAATCACACTGCACCTCTTTCTCAGAACAGAGTTAGTCGAATTCGACTTCTGTGTGTAAGTCAATAATTACGTTAGAAGACGAGGTTTTGCAGCGTCTTCATGAATGAACTTCGCCATAATGCATCCATACATTAAATATGTGTAAAGAAGTTTGATGTCGAAGTAATACTTAGATGCTCTGCAGTGCGACCAAGATAACGACCTTTAAGTTGAGTGACCCAACTTAACCAGACAACTACGCAAACAATGGGCTTTGAAAAGTGATCCATGCACGATGGAATCCCATACAGTTTCTTCACTGCTTAATGCTGTCGTTGCGGCACGTTGAACTGATGTTAACACTTGTGTGATCATCTTTCTGCAATCTCATGAAAAATTAAGGAGTATTCCAGAAGACCATTCGACCGCCCATGCGAGGGTCTCAAGTTTGGACTCAGTTTCTCGTCCGGGATTTTCATGAAATTCTTTGATGCCCTACGTTCCCTTGAAAGCTTTTCACCTTTAAAATAAATACAATGTTATCACGGAGGAAATTCAGGAGAACTAAAGTGTATATCACATGATGGATGGCAGGCCGCCTAGCAATTCATAAGATACTTGCAGTTTTTTAAGCAAAAACTGACAGATATTAATGTCATGCAAAAGCGCAGCGTAACAATTACATCAGCCGTTGGCAGTTGGCGCTCTCTGGTAATTTGTACGCATAAGCAGGTTTTTAGTTTCAAAATGATAGAATTATAAACGGCGAGTACATATTTTTGGACCCTTCTGCAGATTGGAGAGTGACGCGTTTTTTGTTGATACACCTTCAATTCAATTAAAATGGTCCTACGCGTGTTAACGCGAGACACGTTTGGGGAGGCGCAGGCGGAGGTTTGCCTCGCAACCAGTGGCGCAGCAACGTTCACTGCACCAGCGTCCAGCTGAGCTTAAACGTCCACATTTTCGCATTAGCAGCAACCAATCACGGCACAGGAGGCGATCAACTGGTATAAATATAGCTCTTTTTCTTTAATTTTAATATAAGGACATCTCCCAACGTGCGGTCACTCTAACAAACCCTTGCGTCGTCTCACACTCGCATTCTCACGAGAACATTATCACTTCATTCCTTGCATCACGAGAGGGGTTTTTGAGCCACAACCCTCGACCTCTAAGGTTTTTATGTTGTGCAAGGATCCTCGTCCCTACAGACCTCACTAATACTCCTTATCGAACTTCATTGCTAGCTAGGACGCCCTTGTAGGACAATTTATGTACGTTTGCATTCGTAAATCCAATCAGCAATTGTGATAGTTTTCTCCAATGTTTTACGAGATGCACTTAGGGAGCGACCGTGCAACTCAACTGAGAGATGTAAAGCTAAATTATGCTCAGTATTTTCAGTCACGTATTTTCCTTCCATTTGGAATTGGTAACTTTAGCTTAAAGGATTGGGTCTTATTCTTGCCACGCTTGCTGTAATTATCGCTAGTGTTTTGCTGGGTTTAAAGCAGCGTCAATGTTTGTTATAATCAATTCAAAGTTTTTGGAAAACGTTACATCGTGGAGGTAAAACGATTTCTACAGGATCCTAACATTTTCTCGCTCTTCTGAACGGTTTAATCTTATCGAGAAGGCTTCTGAAATGAAGCATCTCAGGTCATCTGGAATAACGAACAGATTCAACAAATTGCATAAATTGTGAATGCTGAAGCAATTAGAATAAATTTGAAAATACATCTTACAGAGAGATGCTTTCGTAAATATTTTGAGACTTCTTTGACTTTCAGCTGACGTCCTTCAGGTGGCTGCATGCTTCGACGGCTCATCAGTGGCTAACCGCCTAATTTCTTACCGAACCAAGATACTTTTTCTTCTCGAAATATTTAGAACGTTCTGCAGGAAATTCAGATACGATGTGACCGAAAAATAGCATAATTATCGTGTGGAAAATGTTTTACAGAGAGGGTTAAATACTTTTGTTACGTAACATATATAATTTTAGCGTATATGAAACCGCTTACTTGTAAAGTGCCCCACTTTATTTTTCAATTTTACTTTAAAGTGCAATTTATGTTCTGTTGTTTTTTACCCGTAGACGTTAAATAAAAAATTAATTTTTATAAGAGCAATTACTCTCGTCTCCCACTGTATATGAACCTATGGGTAAACTTTAATTCTAAACCCACTGTCATTCTCTAACTGAACCTTCATTGTTTACCGAGTACAAAAAAAATGTTAATTGCATCATGAATTTATATCCAAAGAATTTTGCTGTACTGTCATCCAGCGACGCAGCGCTAGCGCGTCCGTCCTCAGAGGGCAGGAACCTTGCGACCGCTCCAGGCTCGCTGCAGTGGGCCACACCAGCGAGCTGGGTTGGACGTCCGGGCTGAGGGGCCGCTGGGTTCCGTCGTATACACACTGTGTAGCAAGTCATTGGATGATAGGTATACGATTTTTCTAGAAACCCTTCGATAAATTCCTAGAATCTATGTGACAGATCTATGCGAGTACGGTGTAGCAAATGTAAGATTCTTTGCGCTTTTCCATACGCCACTTCCATCTGCTCAAATTAAACCGTGTGAGTGTTACGTTATTTGTGATTTGCTCACGCTCTCCGCTGAAAATGATTTCCCGCTCAAATTTACGGGGAATCTCATGTAAAATGATACAATTGTCTGTATCACTGCTACAGACTGCCTACTCTGACCTAGGGACACGGGCCCGAGAATCTGGGCTCGGGAATTCATGTATTTCCTGAAGATCTGGACACGAAGTTAATAAATACGCAAGGGTATTGTTAGGATAAATGTGAAGTTAAAACTCACATGGACTTAAACACTACGGTTTTAAACACTTCATATATTATTGCAATGGATCAACGCAAAAACAGACATCTAAACAAAGAGCAAGATTGGACTACTAAGTGAGAGTGAAGGTAGTTAATGAGGAACACGTCACCTGGAATGAGCTGAATTAGACGCTGCTGTGGGTCATTTGAGGATACTGCATACTCTGTTAAACGGCCAGCGTGAGGCTGTGAAGAGCCCAGGCTTAACCAGTTGAGAATTGGTTTGGTGCACTAGGAAGTCATATGTGTCCAGAAACTTCTGAAAAAAAATCGGAGAAAGGTCATCTCGTTAATAATTTGATGAGTTTCTTAGTCATCCGAGTGCCTTCAGACTGGAAAATGAGACAAGTTATTAAAATTATGTACCCGCACTCGACAGGTTGTGTGGAATGCAGAAACTCAAATTCCTAGCGGCTTAAGTTAGTGTAAAGGAGTACAAGTTTTTTCTCAGAAAAACATAATTACTAGAATATTATCAATTATTATCAACAATTCAGATAGGTATTATCGTATCCTTCATCTGTGATCCACGAAATATGTCAAAAACCTAAAAACGCATGATTTTCAACAAACATATTATTTCGACTGCAACAAATTTATTTAAAAATAGTTCGTTATTGTATGTACAAAGTTCTAACCTTACAAAAACAAGGAAAAACATAACTCTGCACATCGCCAACATCTCGCGTGATGTGAAGCCAACTCAATGAGATATAATTTAAAACCTACTTTCTTGGATTTCACCCGTGACTCACGGAGTAAAGAACAGCCTCATCCCTCCTGTGAAGGCCTCCTCACTCCCCGCAGGTGTTGCAGATGATTTTTTCAAGCTACGGCTGACGTCACCTGACCGGCGGCAGCCAGCGTGCGTGCACACAACATGGCGGGCGGCAGCCATGTTGCGCGACCGCGCAACGCTAAAAACGCTTTAGTCGCTCCTGGTCGCAACTGCTGAGCTCAAGAAAGTCGCGTCGCTGGGAATCTGGCGAGAGCATCGCTCGGAATAAGAAATTCATGAAGCTCTCGGAATGCTCCAGCTCAGGCGAGCTCAAAACTTCTTCTCTGAACGACGTGACGACAACGTCCTCAGCTGTCCACTCTCCACAATACTCGAGGCGGGACAGATTTGTATTAATATTTAATTGACAGATGAGTTTCATCAAAAATACATGCAATAAAAGTAGTTGATGCGAGTTAAGTCTAATGGACGTAATCCAGGCAGTGGGGAATAGCTAATGCCAGCGCAGTTAGTTCATAAATGATGTTGAAGCCTTCGTTGAGGTTTCTAGCTAAAAACTCTTGATTTAGAGGGATGAAAAGTGAGAACTCTCTGCAAGCATTATGCCGGTTATCAATAATCCTACGTATTAATGATGCGAAGAAGCCATTTTATTCTGCATTACTCAGCTCCTGCTCGGCGCAATCTCTGAGCCTCGAGCTTCAAAAGTAGACGTGAGTGGTATCCTATTTACGCGCTGCTACCGCTTACCGCGCTGCAACTAAGCTAGTGCCGCTGTATTTGAAACAATTAAAAAAATTTTTAAACAATTTGAAACGATCTATTCCCACAAGTGTTGCACCATTTAAAGATATGACAAGCATGGATTTCTCATAACATTACAATGGACAGTTTTTTTTATACATAACTACTTGTGCACCGGAATAAGTTCTATGACTTCTACGGCATCATACAGGACCTTATGCTAAGCGTACATATACAGGGTGGAGCATAAGTAACGCACCCTTTTAGAAAATTAATAAAGAAAAACGTATGAAAGGTAAAGAGATTTGAAT